>OMLP01020446.1:0-37725 GCA_900302685.1 Spondyliosoma cantharus
GTGTGTGTGTCAAAAGCATCTTTGGAAGTTTTCTCACAGGGGGATTGAAAGGGGGTGCTGCACAGAGGAATTTGCTGATAACCAATCTAGACAATTTTTTTTACATGGAAAGTAATATATTTATGACCAGAAACCTTCCCGCTGACAGAGGAACACATATTTCATGCTGTGTAGATGCTGATAACCGTAAGAATAGAAACAACGTGCACTTTGCCGTTTGTCAAACATTTGAATATCAACATGAGACTGCAGCATCAACTAATACACGAGGACTTCACGTTGACTGACAAACAAGAGTAAAAGCCTGGGTTGTTTCGTCTGCGTGCAAAGATAAGATAATAGATCTTTGGAGGAGAAAATGCTGTTGTGGTAGTGCACATAATGCATTCATTCCACATTATGTTGCAGCTATTCAGTATTCAGAGTGTGATCTTGGGAAACCAGCCTGGTATGCAATCTAGGATGAATGAGCAACACAGAAATGCTTAAAACAAGAACCATTGTGCTCCTTACTGACCGCTGTTCTGAGAGCAGCTCTTCACTCAGAGTCAGTGTCGACTCACAAAAGCTTTAAAAATGTATTTTAGCTGCTAGAAAATATCAGTACTCGTTTTAGTCTCTTGTGAAGATCATTATATCTCACTCGTTATATGGTGTGTTAATTCCTCAACCTACTGAAATTGAGCATGTAAGTATTTTTTTTTTTTTACAGGCTCATAAAACCATTGTGGGTTTACACAGTTTGTTGGCAAACTAGTTTTCTGTTTTTACTCGTGCCTTACACAGCGTCCAAAGTTTTTTTGGATTGAGGGTTGTATTTGGTAGTTTAAAAGCATTGACTTACAGGTGTCAATTTTGATCATTAGCATCTGGTCACCGGATAAATGCAACAAGTTTCTGTGAGTAACAAACCTTAAGCGTGCAATCTTAGTTTACTCATTGAAACATTAACACAATCATCAACAAAACCGAAACGAACGAAATTCAAAAGGAACCGTTTTGTTATGAGTTATAGCTTAGAGATATCTACTGAAGTTAGCATGCTAACCACCTAGCCGTGGTCCAAAGCTCCCGTGTGACTATTGTAAGTACAGTTCGCAGCAATTAGCAGTTACTCCGTTGATATGTGTGAATTCAACAGGCTGCACATTTGTAGGTTACACTCCTTTAAAGCACATGGTTGGCATTATTGCATATTTTTCTAACCTTTACCTCGATATATTTTGACTTTGGTAAAAAGTTTCAAGACTGTATATACTTTAGAATCTTCTTCATCGTTTTCCTGTTTTATTGACCTTCGTTTATGGCAGCAAAAAGACAAAACTCATGCGCTGCTTGTCGTATATTATTTCATCTTCAGTCACACTTGCTGCGCTTGCAAGCGCTCACTTAAACATTGAGATGAGGCTGCATATGCACTGTTCCCAGTATAATTATCCAAAAAGTGCCGCTATCATTCCTTTATCAGTCTGGGCAAAAAGCTCAAGCATTTATTTTAAGTGGCGCTTATCTCCCACCGATGGAGCCTCAGCCCTGTAAAAGCTGCAGAGAATGAATTGGCGCTAATCTGCAATAAAAGAGGGTCGTGTATCATTTTCAGATTCAGCTTCTCGTCCTCATTCTAAACTCACCGGTTTTAAAGTAACTCAAGTGTTTACATTTGTTGCTGTTGTCGGAGACGGTTTTTGACCGTTGTGTCGGGTGTTTGAGCAGACAGGTGTGCTAACACTGCTGATGAAGTCAATCAGGTGAGACACGATGAAATGAAAAAAAGGGTCAGGAAGTCTGACACGCACGTACATCACTGGTTACCTGATGCCCAGAGGCTTTTAAGGGTTTTAAAAGACCGGTGTGTGTTTTCGTTGAGGGGGAAACTCTGTCACGGTTTATTTGAGATATGCAAATATTAAGGAGTCTGCAAGAGCGAAGGGGATGCATTAGACACTATCAGTGTGGAGCCTGGAACAGCTGCTGTGGTACAAACCGTTTATCTCTGCCGGGAAATCCTTATTTGTAGAATAAAGACACTTCAGCAGGTTATTTTATAATAAAGTCAGCACATCCTCATCTAATCTTTCAGGTTCAGTACATACTGTCCGCTCTGAACTGTACCTTCCACTAAATGCCCGATTCGCACATTTTCAACCACTTGCAGCAGATTTTTTATCTTTTCTATTCTCGTCATGAAAACACAAGACTATGTTGTTGTTTTTTTTCCCTCTGAACGTCACTTCAACGGGATTCGATTCCTGTTCTGTAGGAATCATTTAGTTTTTTTGTATTTCTAAGCGTGATTCATATCTGAAAAGGGAGCCCGCTGTGTACCGTCCTGTTCTCTGAAGCAGATTGCACGATAAGAGGCTGCAGGTCGTGTTGCTCCTGGCCCAGAGTCTCCAGAAAAACATGTTTAATTAATCTTTCATTATTCATCGAGGTCAGCGCCCTTCATATTTAACATTTAAAAAGCGATAAGCGAAAATCAAATAATGTTTCATTTTCCTGTCTGTTTGTTTTCGGGGTATTCGTGGCTTTTATGTGTCCTGACGTTAGTGAATATTAAACAGTAATGAATTGGACACATTTGAGGGGGTAATTGGATTTATTTTCTGTCAGATTCATTTGTCATTTTGCCGTCATCATCATTATCATCATCATCGGTTGCAGAAACATGACTAGTTTTTCCAATCAGAACCATTTGCTGCCTCATAAAACCTAAACTTTAAATAGTTTAGAAGATTTTGTGCACCCAATTTCTAAGTTTTTTCGAGACTTAAGTACTCTGTATTCTCAGACAGTAATAGCTTGGATCTTGGATGTATTGCCGTATTTGATATACAGTATAGTATATACCCACAACAGACCCAATAAAGTTCTCCGGCCTCAAGCATGGCCCTCATATCCAGCTGTCCAACATGACAGATGTTCTTAGACAAACATGACCCCGGTGTAAGTGTATGAGGATATTTGATGCTCTGATATTCGTCTGCATTTCCAGTATCTCTCTCGACCTCTGACCGCTCGGCACCGCAAACATTTTATCAACAGAGCTTTGTGAGAGAGTTATTGACCCAACACTGAGGTGATGTGGATGGAACACGTCTGAGCGTTGAGCAAGTGTTTGGAGAGATGCATCACAGCTGTCCCGCTGGCCTGGTGAGCAAGAAGCAGGATGTTATAAAAATAACACACCCACTCACGGCAAATGATTTCTCTCCGACCTGTGAGGAGCACGCGGTGACTTCTGTTGACTTTTTTTTATGAAATAGTCAGAAGGAGTTTCATTTGTCAAGTTGAAGCAACCAAAAAGGATAAGACAAGATTAATTACATCGATGCGTTACATTTAATTGTTCAGAAATGAGAGATGACAGGGAAGATTGTCTTGGAGGTGAAATATTAGCGTCATAATAACATATGAATCCTGATCCACCAAAGTGCTTACCAGGTGGGTTTAGTTTGTGTTTTCTATCTAAGACTAAATGACTTTCACATTAATGAATAATCTGTAAAGGGATTTTAATGAGGCTTTAAATAAAAAACAAAACAAAACACATATTTCAAGGCTATACAAATGGTAAAATCGAACAAGAAAGATCCCAAAAGTACACTGAAACAAAGTGTCACTATTCACAGGTGAACAGTAGAGGAATAGTTAGGAGACATTTTGGAGAATACCCTTATTTACCGTCTTCCAGGGAGTAAGCTGATAAGATCAACACCATCACTAATTAACATGTCATATCTTGATGGTTTAATCTGTGCAGTGTGTGGCTTTGGTATCTGTTTTCATTTTCTGTCGACTCCCAGATATTTGTTCGACTGTGCATTGACCCTTGCCTGCCTCTCAGTCCAGTGATCCTTTGTACCTTGTTTTTGATCGTTAAGTCAACGGGCTCTGCCTCAGTCCTCTGCTTTAGGGTCCATGTCTTGGAGTTCTGTTCACCAAACAATCTTGCTCTTTAGTTCCCCTCCACGCTTAGTAACTTATTCCTGGTCTCCTACTTCCCAGATCTGCTTTCCTCTGTCTGTCCACCAGAAGCCCCCTGACTTTTTTTTTTCCCCATCACCTGACTGCCCCACCCCTCCACACACTCAACCAAGTAAAGTTTCTTGCCATCACTTTCTGGTTTACTTGCCTGCAGCCTTCTGTTCTTGACTCCTGCCTGCCTCATCATCCTGTAAGCCTTTATGTCTTGAATTTCTTTGCAATGAAGTAATTGAACTGCACCAAGTCTGTGTTTGGGTCCTGCCCCCCACCCACAGTGTTCCTGTTACTTTGAACTCACCAGCTGTGACACAAATCTAATTCAGGAACTCAGTTTGAATATATATGAGCTGATTAAAGGAGCAGCGTTGGTGGCGTTCGGCCCCTTTGGCGGTGGCTTTATTGCACTTTCCTTAATGTATGCATCATCAGCAATTTAACATCCCGTGTTCTCTTTTCCATTGCGCTCTAATGGGCAGCTAGGGTTGTCTGGTCAGGTAAAGATTAGCTGTAAATGTCCCTAATGCGGTTCAGAGTCTCTCTCCCTGTTAATGATTGCCACAATAATGTTTACAACCAATGGTACACCGTGTACAGCTTCTTGCAGTGATGCAGGTTCTCTGTATTTCCGAGGAATCTGAACTGTTTGGATGAATTAACACTTTTCAATCAACTTCCCATGACGATGAGTCACACGCTCTTCAGGGATAAACTGCTCTGATGGGAAGTGAAGACAATTATTGTGAAAAGTTTAACTGCTGTCCTCTGGGTTCGATGTGCGCCAGCGGATGACTGTCAATAACTGCATGAACAAACATGTTGACGTTAGATGGGTTAGATTTAAGGCTCAGATCATTAAAGGTCATTTCCACAGCGGTCACACACAGTGAATCTGTATTTTCAGGTAGATGTTAATACATTTGATTGCGTCATCGACGTGAACGAAATGTGACGCCTGCGGTGAACGAGCTCCGAAAAGCAGACAAAGTGTTTCTGTTCTCATGTTGGCATCACATGTCAAACTCGGTGCCAGTTCAAACAGTTTACATCTGATTCGCTGCGCTGCGGCTTTGTTTTGCCGAGTGAGATCACACACGGATGCTATCTTCGAATCTACCAGACCCCAGAATAAACACATCCAAACTTCTCTCTAAACTTTACATTTAAAAACAAGCAGCAGGCAGAGCGTTCTCAGGGACAACAACCCCCACCCCCCCCTCGTCCACCTGGGCTGACTCGAGTCTGGGATTCCCAAGTGAAAAGCGGTGACTCCACATAGGATAGCTCGCCTGAGATAAAGTAACTGAGAACTGCAGTATTTGAAAGTACCAGTTTCAGTTTAATGCTGAAAATAGCCGTGTAGACAAACATTTTGTCTGGACAGAGGGTCGAGGTTCATAAAAACAAGAGCTCTTGTCAGACATCTCGTATAAATCAACAACCTCAAATCACCAGACAGATGTTTTTCCATATTTAACCCCTTCACATATACTATACGCTTCTTCCCTTTTCTGCTTTTTGAGCGAGATATGTAGATATTGATGCCACTGTTTGTGAAGTCAGCATCTGAGTTTAGTATTGAGACTGGATTTAGCAACTTCCTGAAGTCTATGCTTCTGGCCAAGATTTGAGTTTCTGTACAGATTAAACAAATAAGATACAACATGCTTATTTATGAGCTGGTAAGAAGATTTATGACCTTTGGACAGAGCCAGGCTAATAGTTTCCTCCTTTTTTTCAGTTTGTATGATAAGCCAAGATAACCACCTGCATATGTATGATACAGACATGAGGAGTATCAATCTTCTTAACTAACTCTCTGTGAGAAAGCAATTAATTTCCTAAAATGTTAAACTGTGTCTTTTAAGCCATTGTGTCTCAAAGTGCGGCCCTCAGGCCACCAGAAGCATTTTGTGTGGCCCCCGAATGTGACGTGAAATGCATTCGTCATATTTTCATTATCCATTACTTCAGTTTCAAGAACTTTAAAAAAAAAAAGACCTATTATGCTTTTTCTTTACTTTCCTTCCCTTCAGTGGTTTATATAGGTTCTTGTGCACGTAAAAGATTTTGAAAGCGAAAAAAGTTACAATCCACACCAACAGAAGCTCCTCTATCCTGCAGAAATCACTGCTCCTGAAACGCCTCATCAGTAGTCCCGCCTTTAATTCATTGACTTTGTGACATCACACTTTGTCACCATGTCAAACATTTGCATAGTTTATTCCTAGTGGCTTGTTTGGCACCTAAGAATTGATTTGATCTTGTTATAAGTAAATGCTGGGTCAGGTGTGTGTGAGATGACCAATCAGAGCAGACTGGATATTCAGGAGATTCCTTAAAGAGGCAGGAGCTAAAACAAAGCATTTCAGATAGAGTGGGACAGACAGAGCTGCAGCATAAACAAATAAAATAAAGCATCTAAACATATTTTAAGTAGTAACCCAAACTAAAACTATGAACCTGAAAGTTAACATACTAATTCTCCTTTAATACACTGCTCTGCAACTGCATCAAACTGCGCCCCCCTATCAAGCAACTGTCCCTTTGGGAATGACGACTTGTACAACTCAACTGGTTTGCGTTCAAACTAATGGCAACCTGTGATTGTTGCAGAGAATTACGCTCTGTCACCAGGGTAAGTGCTTTGTTTCTCTCTCGGACTCAGCAGCTTAATGTGAACACGAGATGCCACTCCTGTAAGGCTGAGGAGAAAGGAGGTTTCAAGAACAATGGATCAACTCAAACAGGTGAATTCAGTGCTTAACACTTCTATGAGACCGATCACAAATCTTGCAGCAAGTTCATGGGTTCTCCCGTGGGTGCCCTTAGTCACCAGAACTTTGAGAACCCCTACTTTACACCCAGCGAAAGTCCATCTGCTGACACAGACCGTGTGATAATATGAAAAGCTCAGGAACAGCTGCTCGACGCACCTTCTGGTGAGACTATTTTGTCAACTGGCTTGATGGAAAAAGTAGTTAATTAGCTAATGAATATTATTTCTGTTTTTCTTATTGTCAAAATCACGCATTTATAAAAGTCAGTTCATTGGCAAAAAAGTAAATCGTTTTTTTGTCAGTTATGAAACATGGGTATGTACGTGCATCCCTGCTCGCATCCCGCAGGATTACCTGAAATGACGATATCATACGTTGACCAGAATGTGTCTGGACTTGTCCACAGAGATAAGGTTATACTCAACAGGTAGCTGTTGTTTTTCTAAACTAAAAGGCCTGTGGCGAGCCGTAATCTCAGGAGATGAATCAAAATCACGGAAGCATCGTGGCGAGGGAAATAAACCAGAGCAGCGTTTAAGTACCGTGGCGAATACAGTGCACTGCACACCTGTAATTGCATTTGTAGTTCTTCTCCCCCGCTGTAATTGTGCCTCTTTTTCTCAGACAAAAAAGTCCGGCCCATAACAAAAACAATTATGAGTGTTTTCCACCAGTTGGCACTACTTTGAGGATACAGGCGTTCAGAGACAACAACAAATCCTTTCTAGTAACACAATGTAGTAATTGTTTGGTACAGGAATTAAAGCCCTGGAAGAAATGCTGTGTTTGGGAGGTTGTTTTTTCTTTGCTTTCTTCAAACTACAAATAACAAAATGTACAAACAGAAAGACCCACTCGGCCGTGTGATTGTCTATCTACAGAACATAAGCCGGAGTTACATTTCCAGGAAAGGTTGATTCTTCCAGCAGCGCCGGTGGTCATTACTCTGAGATTGAAGTGTGACCATACTGCAGGTTATCTGACTTCGACAAACAAATCCAGGAAAAGCACATTCATGAGCAGCCTAATCTTTCAAATCTGCTTAACAGAACATTCTGCGAGGCTTTACACCAGACGTGCTCGTACAGAAACACAGACCAGGAGGCTGAGATCATATTTTATATATATACACACAGGCCGGCACACACACACACACACACACACACACACACACACACACACACACACACACATTACATAACGGCTGTCAGGGTAAAAACAAATGGTGTTGCATACAATCTACGTATGAATGGAATCCTAAAGAAAATATTATTTTTTCAAGGCAATAGTACGCCCATCATGACACAGGGTTTCCCCCTTTTCTGTGTCTAAATCAATGTCAGAAATTGACGACAAAGAAAACAACAAGTGTGTTTTCCAGGAGCACAGGGTCAGCCTAGTGGGCTGACGTCAGGCGGCGCGGCTCAGGGTCTCAGTCCCTCGCAGTTCAACATGTTCTGCGACGGCTGACGCAGTCCAGTAAGAGGAGGAAGCAGCCTGAAATAGTGTGCAAGTGAAATAAAGTTTTTTTTGTTTTTTTTTTTCACTTCAGCAGATTCGCTCTTGTTAAAGTTTCTGTACTTATTCGAGACGATTCTACTGCCCGTGCTTCTGTTTCACAAATGATGCAACTGCAGTCAGCTCAGAGTTGAGAATATCACGCACAGACGACAAAGAAACAATCTCTCTGCTGATATCATCAGCTAAAGCTCGCCCACCTAAGCCTGGTGATGCTGGCGGTCGAGTCATCGAGAGCCGTCGTACTACACGTAGCAGTCATGGCAACTGTAAGGAATGTCAACACTTTGAAGCGTTGGTTAAATCCGTTTAGTTGAAAATATGAACTCGGCTGAGGGAGGGCAATGTTTCCTGCAAGCTATCAGGACAAAAACATGAACTGAGTGCTGAGTGTAACCACAGACTGATGCTGTGAACGTAACGAGATGGCAGATCAGTGTTGGTGGGTCCTTGGAAGCAGGTCACCCAGGCTGATGTTGTTGCCAGGAGGTGCTACAACCTGCGAGGCGAAGCTCACATGATGGGGGACATAGATTTAGATTCATAGATCAATGGGCGGTGTAGCAAGCTAGCATAGCTGCTAACAAGCCAATCAATTGAATGTTTACTGCCTTCTAAATACGTTTGACTGAACAAGACATTATTTGAATGCTATTCAAGAGACCACACTGGCGCATTTGACGATGTTGTATTTCTGAGTTTTAATTTGAAATATGGTGCAATGGGAGGATTTCAGGAGGAGCTGATTAGTGAAAACTGGGGATGTTTTTGCAGATTGAGTCACGGGTCGGTGTTAATGTCAGGGACACTGGTGTCATCACGCTCTCTCAGTAGGACTTTGCTTTGCAAAACATGATGACCACAAGTTAAATGCAGCCAACTGCGTGCGATTTGATTGGAACAAAACTGAAAATTAATGACCTGGTAAGATATTCTCACATCTCGATCACAGAAACAGTGTCTTCAACATTACTGCGAAACAAAGTACTCAATCCTAATGATTTTTCCAAAGAAGATGCATCTTTACTGAGTTTGTCTTGATACCTGAGGGGTTTATGGATAAACTGATCAGCATCAGACGAGGGAACAATTGATCAGACTGTGCCGAGCCATTTGACATTTTCTTTCAGCTTTTTATTTTATCCATAATTACAGAATCAACAACATCAGGACAACTGTCAGGACATCAATTTTGCTTTTTTATATTACCCTTTTTTCTTATTTTACTTCAGCCAGAGTGACACTCTGCTCTGTGAAAAACTTATTCTAGATTATTCTTTATAAAAATAAAAATAAAAAAAAAATGTTTCTTACCACTACATATGTGTTGTGGCGAGGTTAAATGAATATTTGGCACTGACAGCACACTTTTTGGCTGCCTGGTAATGGGTGAAAAGATTCAGCAGAGCGCTCCGAGAGTACAGGCCTCAAACAAATGTTCCAAAAATATAATGTCAAAACAACTATATGTTTAACCTTGTTCAACTTTTGCTGTGAGTTTGGGCGAGAAAGTAAAATAAAGTGGAGTGTAGTGAAGTGAAGTGGAGGGGAGGGACTGAGCCCTGCAGGAAGCTTGTAGGCAGAGCCATATTTCAATGAAGTCACTGGTGTCTGTTGCCTTCTTTTATCTCTCTGTCCTGGTGAGTGTAATATGCTCCTGTCTTGCAAAGCGAGCTGAGGATCTAATACCAAACCACCAGTGAACCTTCAGTGACCACAGCAGCAGCAGCAGCAGCCGCAGCCACATCATGCTCTACACGGGATCAGTGCCTTCAGGAGTTGATTTTCAGGCAAGGTGCAAACTGTCTTCATAGCTGTGTTTTCTGTTTTGTTTTTACAATGTTCCCCAGGCTTCTCTCAAGAGCGAGTAAGTTTCCTGCTCTGGACTGGAAATACCGGCGTTGAGAAAAGTTGTTTCACTCATCTTAAACTTAAAGCATATTAAAAAAAAAAAAGAAAAAAGAAAATGAACAACCAATCCATGACAGGGAGGACCATGGTCCCGACCATCCCGTCCATTATGTTCATTTTCGGGGTGGTTGGCAATGTCATCGCCATCGTGGTTCTTTGTAAATCTCGCAAGGAGCAGAAAGAAACCACGTTTTACACGCTGGTGTGTGGACTGGCAGTCACGGACCTCCTCGGCACCCTGCTGGCCAGCCCGGTCACCATCGCCACTTATGTGAAAGGATCGTGGCCCGGAGAGGACCCACTATGCCAGTACTTTGGATTCGACATGCTTTTCTTCTCTCTGGCTGGACTCAGTATCATCTGCGCCATGTCGGTGGAGAGATACATCGCCATAAACCATGCCTACTTCTACAATGACTATGTGGACCAAAAACTGGCGGGGCTGACGCTCCTCGCGATCTACATCTCCAACGCGCTTTTCTGCGCGCTGCCGATCATCGGCTTCGGTCAGGTGAAGAAACAATACCCGCAAACATGGTGTTTTCTAGAGTGGCGGAGCAACAAGACCAGCGATGCCGCCTACTCCTACATGTATGCGGGCTTCAGCTCTCTTCTTATCCTCGTCACTGTCATCTGTAACGTGTTGGTGTGCGGGGCTCTGATCCGGATGCACCGGCGCTTCGTGCGCAGGATGTCGCTGGGAACCGACCTGGGGCGCAACGTGGACCCGCGGAGGAGAGGACGCAGCTTTGGGCGTCTGGCCGGAGCAGAGATTCAGATGGTCATTCTGCTCATAGGCACGTCGGTGGTGGTGCTTATTTGCTCCATCCCACTTGTTGTAAGTTCTCTTTTGACCCGCTCCATGTGGGCTATTTCTCTCCATTACGCACGTTTTATGCACGACTCTTTTACGCATAGATGTCTTTTTTTGTACAATAATTGGTGATGCAAATTCAAGCCCAGCATGTTGCTTTTTTGCTCCCTACATAACTTTTCTTTGCCGTTTTAAGCCACTGTTATCCAAGCTACTTGCATCTTTGTCCATTACGCACGGCTGTTTTACGCACAGATGACTTTATATAGTAATTGGTCGCGCATTATGATCCAAATTGGGTGACATCAACACAACGTTTAACGTGTTGTTTTTGTACTGCATAAGTTTTTCCTTGCCTTTTTAAAGCCACTGACCTCTAAGCTGTCTGCATCTTATCTATCTTACGCATGGTTCCTCTACTCAATTTGTTAGAGACAAAAGCTCAAACATATTTCTTTTTGATGGATTCAATTACTTTATGTACCCTGCTCTGTCTCTCTCTTGCTGCTCCAGTGCTCCTAGTGTCTTCCTAACTGTTCCTCTCAAACACTCATATGCACTCACACACTGTTTGATACATTTATCCATCTACTCAGCCTGTATTCTCTCTTCCCTCGCAGGCACAGGTGTTTTTGAACCAGCTGTATAAAACTCCAGTGGAGCTGAAGTTGGAGAAAAACCCTGATCTACGGGCGATACGTTTCGCCTCATTCAACCCCATCCTCGACCCCTGGATCTACATCCTGCTCCGCAAGGCTGTTCTCCTCAAGCTCATTGAGAAAATCAAGTGCTTATTCTGCAAGATAGGAGCACGGAGGCAACAGAGGCAGGGAAACTTCCCCTGTATAGATGCCCACCAGCTCTCCTCGGTCACTTCTAAGCGGGACTCAAACTCCATTGTTTCCCGCGACCTGCGAGATCTCTCCAGCTGTTCCCAGATCTTCCTCTACCTGCCAGAGGGAAGTGATGTGTACGCTGGAAGCTGTCATAAAGCGGACAGACTCTCTGGTTCACAAGCTTCATCAGTGAGAAACTCGCAGGCTTCTTATTTGTCTGAGCAGGGCAGCGTTGAGGCTCAGAGTAGAGACAGGACGAATGTTACCAGGGACCTTTCAGCCCTGCCTTGCCCAAAGGACCCAGCACTTCAGGTGTCGTTGAGCACTGAGACGGTGGAGGAGAAATGCATCTGATTTAAATCTACCTGAGGAGAGTTTCTCAGATTTCTCTGAAGTAGATCGCCCACTGATTGACTTCTAAACCTCTGAAAATGAGGGAAGGCACATTAGGATAATAATTGACTTGGACACATGAAGCGAGAAAGAATAAGACTTGAAGTGCTGTGAGCCTTATCTCCCCGTGTCCTCTGTATCAGTATCCAGCTACCTCAAGTGATGCTATCTCTGTGTGAGCAGATTTAGTCATTTTGTCCCACACAGATGTTGTTCTGACAGAGATGACCTATTTAGTCACCGATGGAAAAGATATCCTTACTTATTTCAGCGTATTTGTTCAATCATCGTGGAAACCTTCACTGTAAACTACATGAGGCCAGTCGTTTAGAATAATTGAGTCACACAATGAAAGCAGAATTGAATGTGATCCTTGTGAGTAATCGGCGGCATGTGTGTGTGACTGATTTGTTCAACAAATTCTTTTGTGTAGTGCTTTTCGAAGGACAACATGTGTTGGTTCCATCATCAACGTACCAGTGTTATCATGTGGTGAACACAGACGTTTTTGTTCCTCGGCCCTGGAATATTCATGCACGTGTCATCTCAAATTATGAAAACTTTTGTTTTCCATCTTACAAGGAGGGAGCACAGATTCCTGTGCCATAGTTACTAATACCAAACTAATTAAAGCTGAATGGAAATGTGCAGAAAATGTGGTGTAAATCAGTGGACAGATGTTGCTTATTGTGGAATTTCTTAGAAATTGGACCTTTCAAGATGAGCAACACACCTGTCAGCTTGATAAAACAGTGTTTTAAATTATTGGTTCTCAACCCGGGAGTCGGGACTCCCAAAGAGGTCGCAAGTAAGATTCCAGGGGTCGCAGGATGATTGTGGAGCATAAAATAAAGTAACAGGGCAATGGGTTTTCATTACTTTGCCTGTACCAGTGATATCATTTCCCTGAGTGTTTTTGAGAGTCAAGGTGAGCAGGAGTTCTGATTGGACACACAAAAAAGCTGCTCTTTTCATTTTGGCACATTCACCATCCTGATTTGTCTTGGGGGGTAAATTTCATGGAAAAGGTTGAGAACCACTGCTCTGAATTATCAGTGTTGTGTAACATATTGTTTGTAATAAAATTATTCTTCTCTACGAGAAGGTTCTAGTTAATAAATCATAACTCTGAAGGGACTATCCGCCCTAAAGACGTGTGCTCATTTATTGCACTGTACGTAGTTTGATCAGTAATCACTCTCATGAGAACATCCAGAACAGGTTTTGGGCGGCGGTAACAAGTATTTTCATTAGCAATTATTCTGCTGATTATTCTTACTTAATCAATTCATCATATTGTCAAAATGTCAGGAAAGCAAAGGGGCTCTGTGGAACTTCTGTGTTGTGGTAGAAGCTGGTCATGATTTTATGTTAGCGGACGTTATTTCCAAACTAACTTTCCGACCCGAGTCCTTCACCAGGAAAACCACAGTCTAGCAGCATTAAAGAACTTTAACAAATCGTGCACAGGCTTGTATAAGCAAAAGAGAGAGATGGGGAAGGTTTCATTTCTGGCAGTCAGCTCACATACGGCCAATAAAAAAGTGATTAATACATGCAACTTGCTACAAACTGTTACACAGAGCACGTTTAATTTCTCGGAAAAACTATGATATCGGCTTCAAATAGCTAATTTTGTCAAAAGCAGAAGTCAAAAACACAAATTCAATGTTACAAAACAGAGAAAAACAAAAAATGGCTCACATTTTAGAAACAGGTTTTTGGCCGATTTGCTTGAACGTAGCTCAAGAAAAAGAGTTGGCTGACTGTTTTGGATCTATATCAGTAAGACAGAAATCTGAGGTCACTTCATCAGACATCCCAACAGTAAATTCAAAGATTCGAGTTTGTAAAAGTGCTTATTACAGCAAACAAGGCCGATGATTAATAACATCCTCGGATCGCTTTTTTATTTTTTGAGTATCTTCTTTGTGCCATATTTTTTGTGCCAGTTCTCCTTTTCGGTGTTTTAAAGCGTTAGTCAACCGACACCTTCAGTTGCTTTCCACATAATAGTCTGAACTTTTGAACTGCTGTTTTTTTTCTAAGCCTTTACACTCATAAGCTTTGTGTCTTAATTTCATCAGCTTTGAAGAACACGGTCTGCCCCCCTTCCCCTGTTATCAAACAGACTCCAGACTGTTGCTCAATGTCGCCGATTACATTCTCACCTTTCTTGTTTCTCTTGCTGTTGCTTGTTTGTGTGCATAAATGCTGAGAATAACACTTCTGAAGACCGTACGGTATACAGACATTTAGCTAAATGTAGAGTGACCTATCAAACAATGGCTTTTAGTTTATTCCAATCTTTAGATTAGGCACTTTGTTTTTAAAATCATTGTCATCTTGAGTTAAGTCTGTAGGTATAAACTACAACATTGTTTGTTTTTTACTACTGTTGTATCACTTTAAATATCTGTAAACAAGGAACTGGTAATAACCGAAAACGTCTGTGTGTTCAGGAGTACAAATGTGTGCCGTAAATTAACACCCTCGCTATTGTTCAACAGCAAACATGCCCTTTTGACATGTCATCATACGCTGTCATTGCAAAGCGGAAGTTAAAGTAGAGGCACCAAATTTCTCACACCCATTTTCTTTCTCTTTTTTTTTTTTTTTTTTTTTTTTTAACCTCAGGACCTCTATTAGCACAGACAAATGGGCCTGAGAAGATCAGGCGACCACCTTTCCAAAGCTTATAGACAAATAAACACAACTTTAACACTCCGTGGTGAGGTTACATCAAATTAAGATTTTCCTACGTGCACATAAAACAGGTCAAGTGTCAAATAGCTAATTCCAGACGTGCACAGAAAAACAGAGGGAGTCTTGGTGTGATGGGAAAAAACAATAAATCAGGGTCTCTGGAAGTAGACCTGGCTGAGAGAGAGAGCGAGAGAGAGAGAGAGCTTCCCCTTCTGAAACAATAAACACAATCCAAGTCTCCAATTTATCGCAATTAAGCTTAAACAAGCAATGCAGTGGCTAAGACAAACACTTTGCAGAAGGAAAGACTGAGTGTCAGCGTGTCCTCCAGACTCTGGGAACAACACACATTAATTAACTATGAAAAAATGGGAGCGTACGGTAGTTTTCACGCTGATGCATTGAACGAGCCGCCACCTCTCAGCTATTTGATCCTATTTGCTCACACCAGAATCTGTCGTTCTTAATTAAATGTATAAATGGACAAATCAGTCAGGCTGCAATTTACCGTCTGTGTGAACAGGTGTCCATTCGCATGGAGGACAAATGAGAACAGCCTCTCCGACCTCTTTAAAAATCAGTCAGATCATTTTGTTGATGTTGAGATCAGAGATGGTGACGTTCGGACGAGCGGATCCACGGCCAACACGACTTGACGCGGATGCAATTTAAGCGGTGGAGGAAAGCTGCTTTACATCAGCAGTGACGCTTTGCAACCCTTCCCGTCTGTGCTCATTGATAAACAGCAGAAAACACCTGCTGCTCCTCCACATCTGCTGTCACCCTCCGTTGAAGGGGACACTGAACAATCCCTACCTGGAAATAAGCCATAAGCAAAGCAGAAGTGGTGGTGCGAGCCCTCAAGTGATTAGATGAAGAAAAAACATGTGTCCCTGCACTGTTTTCAGAGCAGCCTGTCTCACAGTAGTGTGAAGATCAACCTTTGTCTGCAGCAATATGATCCCAGTGCTAATGTACGTTCAGAGCAACGAGGCCTTGTTGGGTGATAAATAACAAAACACGTAAAGGGTACAAAAATATAGTTCCCAACATACCAAGCAGATGATTTTATTTTTATTTTTCTCAGAATCTGAGATTTTCGCTGTCAACATCAGACAGTTTGATTGGGACTATTTTTGCTGTGCAGAAAGTAGTGCCAACCAAAACTGTTTTATAAAGACATGTTGCTCTTTTTTTTTTTTTTTTGAGAAATGTTCTTGTTTTTAATGCTGTTAGCACCTCAGCACACATTTCCATTTCCTATATAAATAACCGGTCATTAGGCGGGGAAAGTCTGATGAAAAATGCTGTGTGACTGAGTTGCATTTATTATGGAAAAAGGTACCGGATCCTTATTTTTGGACCATTACTCGAGACTAAAAGGTCTTGGTCTCAGATCTCAACACCTGGTAAAATAAAGTATTGTCTGCGGTGACACGTTTACAAAGAAACGCGTTACTGTAATCACACTACATTTGTCTGCAATGCTAAATGGGGTGACTGTAGCTCAGTGGGTAGAGCTGTCGACTAGTGATTGGAATCACTAGTCGCTGGTTCGAATTCCGGCTCCCCTGGGCAGAAGTGAGCTACATATCGAAGTATCCTTGAGCAAGATACTGAGCCCCAAAGTTGCTCCTGATGTGGAGTTGGCACCTTGCGGGGCGGCCTCTGCCATCAGTAAGAGCCCTGCGATGAGCTGGCGACTCGTCCAGGGTGTACCCTGCCTTCGCCCAGAGATATAACTGGGATTGACTCCAGTAACCCCCGCGCCCCCTTGAAAAAAAAGGGGGATAAAAGTGGTAATGTCCCCGTGACCCTCACAGATAACAGGAAGAAAATCATATAATAATAATAATAATTAGGATACAAAAGTTAAAGTCCGCTTCTCCAAACTGAGGCTGCGCTGATCGGAATCTGATCTGAATATGTACTTTATATGACCCCACTTCAAAAAACCCGAACTATCACTTCAATCTAGGAGTGTGGTTTAGACCTGCTTTATTTGGAAAGTGTCACGAGATGACTTTGTTGTGAATTGGTGCTATACAAATAAAGATTGATTGATTGATGGATTTCCCCACTGATGTGTGGTCCTCTTACCAGCAGAACTTATTTCTACTAGATCAGTCACCAAAGCTGTCTGCTTATTCATTCAGGCAGGTGTTTTCACTCTGCCTTTTCACAGAGCTAAGATCTGGATTTCTAGATCAAATTGGGATACTTATTTTGCTTTGGATGGCAGCCAGCCTGCTATCAGTAGACATGTTGCTAACGCTATGTTTGCAACAGCAGCGCCAACTGAAAAAGCACCAGGAAACAGTAAAGAGGGGGGGGAGTTGAAAAGCTGTCTCTGTAGTCAAATTGTAGTCTAAAAGCTTTTTATTCAAAGAGGACCTGGCCATGACGACTGCAACAGAATACAGACTCAGAAACAGATGGACTCAGAATAGATAATTTGCTTTGCTTAATCTGCTAACTTTATCTGAAGAATCTGTTGCTGCAGCTCAGCTACGTGCAGCCCGGCCGTGTGTTCAGTCTGGTACAAAGATGTGAACAGCTCCAGGCTAGGAAGCCCCTCACCCGCCTGACTTCTGTTAAACCCCACACAAATATACAGTATACGCAAAGCGACTTATTTCAAAGATTTTAAAGCAGAATCATGTACACCATGGAGTTCCCATGAAATCCACTGCTAATTGGCAGCTTTGATCCTCTCTGTTATGTAATAACAAAGCAACTAGGAAAAACTTCACCACATGAGATGACCTGTCAGACAGCGAGCAAACCATACACGGATACATATCGATTCGCACATGATTTTTTTTAAAACATAATTCTAATGTTGTTTTGGCTTTTGAGTGAGAAGTCGAATAGTTGTGAGTTTTCCAAAAGATAAACTGCCTTTATTAGTGTTTTTGAGATCCGAGTCGACGATTAAACAAAAAAAAAAACGGATCCCATTAAAAAGGCAGTTTGCCGAGAAGTGTGTTGTGTTTCCGGGAGGTTGTCCAACAAGCATTATGGCATCTGGTGATGGTGCTGATGTCCGTCAAACTGCGCATATGCGAGCGTATTCAGGAGGCTCGCATTTATCAGAGCATTTTCCACAGTTCACGGTAGGTCAAAGAGATCTCATGGGGGGATAGAGCTCAATGAGTCAGCTGTATCCATAAACTTCCAAAGAAAGTAATGTTTTTATTGCGTGTACAAACTGCATTTTATTGGAGGAAAAGGCTGCAGGGAGTTCAATGAGACATTAACAGTTGAAATCAGTGAGTCAGCTGGCACTTGCTGTGCACAGTCTGGGTTTAAATCTAATCAGTGATCTCAGCTTTATGGACAAAAAGCAGAAAGAAAATTATTCATATGCTCAGATAAAGCTGTGATTAAAGAAAAGGGTGAAAAAATGGTGAAAAGATAACAGAGCCTGGAGCTAAAATGTTAATGCAACAATGTGAGATCTAAAGCTCTCTAATCTACTTATTATGTCTTGTTTGTTTGTAAGAGCTGTACAGAAACTGAAATGTTTAACGTGCCAGACTATTTCTTGGCCGGGCCATGGATTCCTTCAGAAAAACCACATGGTATTGGTCTTCTCATCTAACGCATGGCAAGCAAGTGTGTTTTCCCAGACCCTTTAAAGGCATATTAGGCAGGATTTGTCAGTTTTGTCAAGTTGATTGTTGAGTCTCATTTTCAACGTTTTTGCAGCTTACAGCGTCATAATGTGACGACCTTGACTAGTGACAAGGGAGGCTGACTGTTGCGTCGCCTAACATGACCTGTGTCTCGGCCAAAAAACTCTTGCTAATATAGCCAATTCTAAACAAACGGCAACAGACTCGAGGGGTTTTCCCTTTCTTTTTCCATTTCTCATCTTGTGCACTCTGCCAGTCAGAGTGATTTCTGCCACTGATGGGCTCTGCCGACGATTCATCGAGCTCAATCGGCCAAAAAGCTGGCAGCAAGGTAAACTAGTGCCAACAGAGCGGGACACACGGCAACAACAAGGGTCACATACTCTCAGCAGTGACCCTGACGCACCAGGTGCACAAGTGATGATTGAGGGGCATTATTTTTGTCCTTACATTGTTCTTTATAAAAACATGCTGCATAGAGCACCTTTACCATGACTTTAGCAATGAAGTAGCAACAATAAGTCAAAAAACCTAATTAATTAACAAATACTATTAATCGTTTAATGACGTCTTTACAGCCACCACATCACAAAAATGCAGTTTCAAAATGCAGTTTTTGTCAGACTGGACCACAAACTGTGGCGGTAAACAGTTTAACCACACAGTTTCAGGTCCACAGAGAGGTGTTCCAACAGTAAGTCATGTGCTCACACACATACTGGAAGCCAGCAACGTTTCCCAGCTCGCACCGCCGTCCCTGCCAACTCTGCTCCTCAGTGAGCGAGTCTTGGAGCACTCAGCACTTTTTTTTTTACAGCCACCTAATACAACTTTTCTTCTCCTTCATTTCTTAAATAATCATTATCCCCTGCAATCACCTATTACATGCTGAGTAGAATTCCCCGTCATCATTTTCTCAGCACCATTAATTATTATTTTTTTTATTTCCAAACAGGTTTGTGTGACCTCAAAGCTTCTCCAGATACTGTCGGCCGATGCTGCCGCTCTGCCTGGGAATCACATTACTGCGTCTCACTCTGAAGTTTTCTTACAAATGGTGCTCTGAAACAATGTTGATGGCTTTAATGCTGCTTATATCCTGATTTGTTTTAAGATTTCAGCAGCCCATAACTCAAACCCCATTTCTCCGTGTGCTGGCGTTGGCAATGACTAAACAAAGTCATTAATCACATGTTGTATGAGCAGGAGAGTTAATACAGTCATGAATCATCAGGCCTTTAAGAGCATATGTGTAAGTTGTGGTGTTATTTTACTCTTAACCAAACGAAAATATGGTTATTTTGACAGCTGTCACAAAAATATTGTTAGTTGTACAACTACGCTCCCAAAAAGCATAAATAAAAACAGAATGCAAATCCAATTGAATACACAACAAAGACGAGATATTCAAACTGATACACTTGAGAGGAAACAAAGCCTCCTAATTGATTTTGGAATCGGGTTGTAAACTATTTATTGTTTTATATTAATAATAATAATAATATGGCTTTTTATTCATGACATTCAAAGCTAAAATATATGTAATTTGCAACTGATAACGAATATTGAATAATTAGACTAGATTATATCAGTATAAATCCATATTTCATCCATTTTTGGCAAATAATCCAACAATAATACAAAAAAAACAAACACTGCATTTTTAAGTGAGGATCATGTCAGAAATTTGCACCAGCAGTTGATTGATCAGTGTCTTGGTGGGATGTCGTCTTCTCCACATTCCTGTTCTTTGTTGAACCAACGTAAACAGTTAAAGGTGGAGTCAGCGATTCTGGGGAAAGATTGCTGATATTTGATCCTAACAGCCAAACAACAACAACCCTGCACTTCTTCTCTCACAGTAACGTTGCAGAATCCAGAGCCTCTGCTGCCTCAGGGTGAGCCTCAGTAAGAAACATCAAACAGTTGAAGACAAGGTGAGGTCATAAACCAGGCTGGCAAGGTAATAACTCTGATGTTACCTACATATAATTACTAATCACACTGTGTTCTTGTTGGGGAGGCTTGGAAGAGGGAGAGTTAATGGCAGAAGCAGAAGAAGAGGCAGATGCCGGCGTGGAACTGGTTCTCCTGTTGCTGATTGGCTGGAATTCAGCTCAGCCACTTTGTTTGATTCTCACTGACAGAGCCTGGGTCGAGCACAAACGCACACAAGATACGGGCGTCATGAGGAGATACTCACTGACATTTAACAAATAGTGTTTTGGGATTAGAACCATTGACTGCACCTTTATGACAACAGCAGATTGATCTGGCAGGAGACATCCAGGCTGAGCTATTTGTAGACTTTCGTTTACTGTCATTTAATTGCTGGGAAATAATTAGTACCTTTTTAGAAACAACATGACCAAGCCTGGGCCATGTGAGTCAGTCTGTTGAGCTTGCAGAGCCTGTTTTTTGCTTTGGGCAAAACTTATTATGGATCTGGTACCACGGTATGATTCATTCAGGGTGATAATATTGACAGGATAAAAAGAAAGTTGCTCTGAAATACTGATTTGATTTCTGGATTTGCTTTTAGAGAACCGTAATGGAAGCTCCAGTTTTCCTTGTAGGAAAAATGTTCGGAAACTGCATTATATACGTGCGAGTGTTTACAGAGTGTAACAGAAACAGACTTTACTCCACATCTGCACTCCTTCACATTGTGACGTCTCTGGTTCTTTTTCTGCCTGCTGAAGAGGCAACATCCGATATTGTGTTTGCAAGCAGGCGCACTTGTTCTCTGATCCCAGCCAAGTGCTGTTAAAGCACTTACTTACTTATGTTGATCCGTGCCACATGACAATTAGTGGCCCCCGGTCTGGGCAGTGGAAATGAGGACGGCGTCTCACTGCCTTTGGTGAGGGGCAAGGAAACTCAAGAATCACACGTGGAAGAAACCTGAGCTGTACAAACAAACGTAATACACATTTATTATGATTAATGTCAGGCATTATACTCAAAATCATTTGTTCATTAACTTCCCAGAAGTGCACTGTTCCCACTAATTTATTGCCCTTTTCAAATCGATGACATAAAACATTTCAAGTTGACATAAAATAGCCGATTTATGGCTTGTTGCTGTTTTGTCTTGGTAGCCTTAATGATCCCCCCACTAAATCATGTGTCTCTAGTAATCTGTGTCTTTCACCAGAGGTTCCCATGCTGAGCTATTCGCTCAGAGGCACCAGTGACAAGATACAGTGCACTTGCAGCAACTCGTGACTTGCGCAGTACAAATGATGACGAGAGTGAGGATAACGAAAGACCAGAATCAAAAGACAAAATCTGTTTTCTGTATCAGAAAGGCTTCACCCGGGGACAGCCTCAGTGATTAAAAAGAAATAAAACATCATCTGACGGAGTGAAAAACAAGTTTAGGGGTCACAGCACCGATCTGTTCTGAACATCAGGACCGCAGGCATGTTGCTTTGAGAAAACCTATCCCCTTGAAGTGCCCATATCTTTCTCAGTTTAATTAGAAAGTAAAACATAACAGGAAGCCCACAGTGAAGGTTGAAAGATGCCATTGAAATAGAGGTTTGAAATGGATACTAAAGCTTATATAACTTTCTCTGCAACTGCTCAGCTTCAAGGGCCCAGATATCACGCTAACTGGGGTCGAATATCGACTCTGACAAGTTCACATTCTTTATATTATGGCTGGTCAAGCCATGAACTTTGCATCGAGACCTGCACTATGTCGGGAAAAGCAAATTGTGCTGTGAAAGTTTTAATGTCTTGGACTCAGGGCTGTTTTTAGAAACAATCTGCGCAGCTACTTTCCATGGAGAGTAGTTGCTATAGTAGCAACCGAAGGAAGGAAGTTGGAAAAGAAGATTACACAGTCTGAGATCTAAATGCTGTAAACCCAAGGGTAAAAGACATACTATAGAACTGCAGACTATGCTTGCTCCCTAAATGATTCCCAGGCATTCTGATACATGATTAATGCCAGATCCCACTGAAGACGATCTTCTCTGATATCTAAAAACTTTGTTTTCATATGTAATCAGTTAAGCCGTCTAACATATTCAACAATCCTCTGAGAAAAACACAGAACCGTTTTAGGCCATATGTTCAACTACTCTGCCTGGACCTCTTCTAAGTTTGTTGCTGAGGACCCGACAAAGAGCAGTGTCGACTTTGGTTCAATTTGGACACACAACATGTTCAATATTAACAGAACCTGAATAAAAAGCAAAGACCCATCTGCTGCATCGGGGCGTCTTAATGGCTCTGCAGACTGACGCTGGGCTCACATGCGATCCTTCTCAAGTGATCTCATGGGGAAGTAGACTTAAACTTGCTGTGGAAATGTGTTGCAGTGAGAAAAAAATGAGAAACGTTTTCTTTTCTTCAGCGAGAACTAGAGGTTCTGTCAACAGTAGTGTGCTAGCTAATGTTGGCCTCAAAGGCTAGAATGTTTACCAGCTGCTCCAGGATGTACCTCTCATTGGTTGTTGTGGTCCGGCTCAGAATGTACCGATGTAATCATCCAGATTTTAATTCGGAAACCATCAACATGTTTGATAGTATTGCGGCAGCCATGATGAGCCTGTTAATGGTTCAGGAGGCTTAAGACTGGATCAGTAAACCCCTCAAATTACCACCAGGCCTTCAGTATGTTCTCAAAGGGCACTGCATCCTGTTTAAAAAATGTTTGGTAAAAATGTGGACTTAAATCTTCAAGGATTACATTCTACACTAATTGATAAACCTTTGACGTAAAATTGATTGATGTTATTCAATTTGGTGCAAGATAGTGTGTTTTACAAACTTCCCAGGTTATCACAGTGGTTTGCTCTTACATATTTCCTTTTCTAGCAAGTGTTTGTGCACCAGAAGTGCAAAACCAAAGACAAAAACGTCAGATGAGGAGACAAATCGGCCAGTAGTTAGAGTTAGAAGAGTTAGGGCAGAAATCTTGTGACCGGAAGGACGCTGGTCGAATCCTCAGGGTGTCAGGATGAATCTGCAAAACAATGCTTGTTGATCTATCTGAGAATTTCACTCTCAAACGTTGCTGGGTTTCACCACTGCTTCAGAGATTGTAATATCCGTGGCCTGACGGTAACAGTTATAATACAACAGTCATATCAACAGTAGCAGCGACCTCCTTCTGTGGTAGATAACCACCACGAGAAGAGACAAACCACCTTTTCCCCTGTCAAATGAATCTGTTTAGGTTTCACCACGATCTGATCCATTTGTCATAACATCATTTGACCACAGTCGAGGACTCTGACTGTGGCCCTCACGTATCCTTCTGTGACAATCTATTTCCTCTTCATTTCCTCCTGTGCATCCTTCATGAACTGTAAGACCCTCCGCTGTGTTTGTTTTGAGAGTCTTCGCGGAGTGTCATCTGTGTCGTGGAGCCGCAGCTATGTTATCACGAAGTTCCTTCTGGAGGGGTTAGAAAATAAACATTTGCAGCTTTGGGAAAGCAATTAAGCTTATAATCTAAAAGCTACGACAGGATCTCGAGTCAGCATCAAATTTTTAGGGGACATTTTAGATTCCCAGTGGAGCTGCTACTCCATGTTTATATCTCTAAAATGAATCAGAGTCAGTCAGTTCAAGTCATTTCTCAGAGCTGATACTGTATCAGGATGTTGTGGATGTTCAATTAATCCATCAGAACTGTATGCGCAGTGTAGAGAGATGTTGCTCTGTTTGCTTTTCTTTTTTTTCAAGCTACACAAGTCAAGTGAAGCAATGGCTCTGCAAATTCCTTCTTAAGATTTCCCTAAAAACTGTTTAAAGGATACACAATTAGTGGCTTTATTCTTCCATGAAAGGAAAGTAACACTGAAGTCATAATGCAACTCAAATCTATTGTGTGTGGGGGGGGGAAAAAAACAAAAAACAAAGCAAACAAACTACAACAATTGGGATAAAACAGACTCATCTTTGTTCCTTTTGATAATTATACTGAGTCTTACTGGAAGGTTTGGTTTGAATCTAGTATGTGTATTTTGAATTGTCTGCTGCAATAAGTGAAGGTAGTTGGTTATCTTTGTAATACGTGGTCTGTCTCGGAAATGGCTTTATGACAACGGTGTCATGTTGCCTCCCTTCAACAATGATCAAGTTATGGCAAAGAAGTCTACGTAGGCCTCCAGTGTTGTAGAGATGTACACTGAAGTTAGCATGCAAACCAGCTAGGCCCGGCCTGTCCGTTCTCCGAATACCACTTTGTTCCTCAAAAGGCGACGGTCTGATAGCCCCTGTGGTTTCAGCTGGGAGATATAAAAATGAGGAGTTCATTACGTAGTCTACTCTGTAAAAATAAGACTAAGACGAGCTTAACTGCATCATTAACTCGTCATTAAACACGCTTGTTTCAAACTCGAACTAAGGCTCACAAAAACAGTTTCCACAATCACCTCTCGTTTGGTTGCAATAAATCCTCAATTCCTCAACTCTCACTCGCTATGTCTCCTCCTGCTGTGTCTTGTTGTCCCTTAAGATTTCAGTCCTTCTCAGTGCCGCTGTAAATCACCTCCGCGCTGTATCCCTCCGTCTTCGAACTGGCATTTGTCAGTCGCAGAGGCTGTGTTCAGTCCCAGTCAGTCTGTTGTGGTGCGGGCAGACTCATGTTTGCGTATAACACCGCTCAGCTCCCAGCTAACTGAGCTATTTGCTAATAGCAGCTAGACGCTACAGCCAAAGAGGATACTGAGCAGCGGCTGCCCCCTGAAGTTTTGCAGTTATCTTCGAATTTGAACACCTTTAAATGTTTGAAATGTTAATTTATTGACTTGTGTTTTGTTTGTGAGGGGTTGATTGTAATTCATTTTATAGTGTCTGTCAATATGTGTAATCTAAGTCCGCTAACTGGCAGCCTCAATGGTGCTAATGCTAATGGAGTTTGCTTACAGTCAAATGTACATTATATCAGGCAGATTCTGAACGATTATTAACATTTTGGTGTTTATTCCACAATTGTAGGTTTTAAATGATTCTGCTGAACCTAAAAGAAAAGGACAAATATAGGTTGAGGGATATCAGCTGCCTTTTGTTTGCTTATCTACAACGATAACGACTTGACCGAAGTCATGAGCTCTGGGATTCACACCCTTTGAACCTGTATTCAAAGTAACTACAGATAAATGCTGCATCTGAAGTAAAAAATATCTGGCCCCTATGGACACGCACACCCATGACCAGCCTATCTGCTCCTCTGTAGTCTTAAATACTTCCTTCAAATCCGAAAGAAGTTGAAAACTGCACTGATTTCAGGACAAACATCTTGAAAGCCTTGATGGAACTCCTCTTCCTGCATGCATCCTTGTGATATCCATCATCCAAACATCATTCCTGTCCTGAAGAGAGGTTACAGAGCAGAGAATATTAATAGCAGCTGTTCCCTCTTGCGTAAAAAGTAAAGTATCACCCACAGTGATTTGGGGCACATTAATCTCACAGTTATATAATAACTGTTTCTCCTAATTGATTCGGTGATACATTTTAATTTACTCTTTGGAATCCAAAGCCGTCAGCAAAAATAGTTAAAGGATCCCTTTCTGTGTATTGTGATTGCATAACTGAACAGAACCAGCTAAAACAGATTTCAGCTGAATTTGACTGGATTTAACTGACTGGAATCATAAATGACATCATAGTTCCAGTCATAAAAACTACATTTGCCCTAGCTGGCCACACAGAGGTGCGAACATCAGCAGATAAATTGTTCCTGGGAAGGGAAGGGTGAGGAGGATGAGGACAAGGAAGAGGAAGAGCATCCAGGGAACCATTGTGGCTGAACACATCACGGCTGGCAAAATATCTACTGTACAGCCAAAGGAAACATTGCTCAAAGCGGAGACAAAAACACTCACAGGATGAAGCCTTATTATGCAGTCCACAATTACCATATTTCCTACCATTCTCACAAAAGTGTGTTAACATATTTAATATCTTGTCACGCATTTGTGTCAGCTTTGTACGTGTTCTGCATTTGAATACTGCTTTATTTTATGCTGTACGTACTGAGATTATAAAGTTGCAAGAGGTTTCAAATGTATTAAAAAGTTTTACATTATGCATCAATGCTTGTTTTGTTGCAGTTTTTTCTTGTTTCGACACTACTGAGAATATCTGTAAGGCTTTCCATCGGACAGTTGAGGAGAAGAAGACTTCTGGTGATAATGCCTAAAAGACTCTCACGGCCAATTGATGCAATCATGCAAACAATAATGTACTTTGCATCCAAATGCAAATGAAGATGTCTCCCTCTGCTGGCTGTAACAAGGTTTACACAAAAGAAAAACCAGGAGACTGTAGAGTACTTTCTCAGTTGTACAAGCATTATCATTTACCTTAGAATCAAAGTTATGGTTGGACAAATATGATTATAAAGTTGTCTCCATTTGTGCTGGTTTTACTGGTAAACACTCTGTTCTTCTTGCTCAATCTTCTTAAAATTAACTCATGCTGTTAGGATGGAATGGGTTCTGAGAGTTTATAGAGTTTGTCACCTTACTGTACCTCAATAAAACCAAACAGCACAAATATTAACCCTGTGTACCTTAAGAGTTTGTGCATGTTTGTAGCTACAGAGTTAGTCTGGATGTGGATAAACAGTATATTTTGGATTAAAATAACTGAAAATGTCATTAGTACAGACGTTTACAGACAGAATATACCGATTGAAAGCATATCTAGGGTCCATTTCCAGCTAAACAAGAACACAGGATCTACCTTCTATGAGTTACTGACATCAGATATAATACACGTACATTTAAGGTTCTGTCCTTAAGCTTTTTTATCAACTCCACAACATTTTTTGAGGCAGATATTTTTATTAAACCTCCACTACATTTATCTGACAACTTGAAATACAACTGTAGTTACTTCACAGTTTTGGATTAATAATGCAAAATACACAATTAAATCGGTATAGGTTAAGATAAGATTTTTGATCCTCAGAGGAAACTTCACAAGCTACCCAGCAGTGAATCAGCAACGCATTTACCAGTAGCTAGATTAAAATGATGTACAGTGATGTATTAATAATTATAATAGTATAATCATTTAAGTGTAATTATCCTGGAGTGTGTTTTTCTAATTTCAGTCTATTTTCTATCTGAATATTTGAATATAATATACTTTCCTCTCTCAGTGGCTAAACCAAAGGACAAAATCCAAGGCAGCAACGGCTGAGAAGCAGCAGAGTGGCTCATTAGCATGACAGCAAGAGGGCACTAGTGCACGTTACTCTGCAGCACGATCACCTCTCGGTTGGTTGTAGGTGACTGTTTCGAAAATGTGGTCCGTGTGGTTGAGTCCCACCGCCCTGACCAACAGTGGTTGATTCTATCGACACTCTGACTCAGATTTCACATTTAATGATATAATTGGCTTTTGTTGAGGCCATCATCGTCCATGTGGGATTTTCACATGTGGCAGTTTTATTTTGTCTTTATCACTCAGTCGTGCAATTAAAAAGTTAAATTAACAAATGAGAGGCATCTGAAAGTCTAAAGTTTAGGTAGAAAGCTTCAAGTAGTTTCACTGTATCATGATTATTGCATTACCTCTGTGGGATTTTCTGGCAGCTCTTCATTCCCAGGGACGGTTTCATCCTCTAGTCAGGTGACGACATGCAGATTATCATTTTTAATGAGGTCAGAGCATCTGCTGCTGCTGTGGGTCAGGATAGCCGGCAGAGTGGGGGCTTCCCCAGCCGCCTGCCAAACAGCAGTTTCTGAGCTCTGACTCAGACCTGTCCTGCCAGCGGGTCACTCCTGCAGAGTCACGGGTCAGTTTAATCAAGTTTCACCGGAACAAACAGGAATAGGTTACAGTTACAAGGTAGTAAATAAATTAAAGATGCCCACAAAAAAGAAAAAAACAAGACGGAGTGCAGAAGAGGAAACCAAAGATGTGGATGACGAAGACTCAGAGGATCAGGAACCAAAGCCTAAGAAGAAAACTAAGCAGGTCAGTGAGTCAGGGGATGCTGGAAGATTGAAGAAGAAGAAGAAGAAGTTTAAAGACAGCGATGAAGAAGGATACAACTCTGACACATCCGGGCCTGATGTGAGGAGCAACACCAAGAAAAAAGGAAGAGAGAAAGAAAAGGTCAAGAGGAAGAACGCCAAAGAGGAGAGCGAGGATGCGTTGAGCAGGGACTCTCAGAGTACTGATAACGAGGATAACAACAATGACTCCAAGGGTAAAAAGAGAGGAGGAAAACTCCCTGATGTGATTGAGGCCACTAAGAAAGGATCAAAGAAGTCCTCGGTCAGAGACAAGATGGGGGCGAAGGATAAAAAGTCCAAAGAAGACAAAAAATCCAAGAAGGACTCAGAGAAGGAGGAAGAACAATCAGCTGGGGACGAGGAAGAAGGGAAAAAGAAAAAGAAAGACAAGAAGAAGAAAGGTTCGGACAAAGGAGATAGTGACGAAGACACCAAGAAGACGAAAGGCAAGAAGAAGAAGGTTGAGAACTACGTTGAAATCTACGAGAAAGAGCTTCGCAACTACGAGCCAGAGAAGGTGGAGAACTACGAGGATGAGTATCACAAAAAGAAAGGTGAGTTTTGATCTCATACTGTAAAAGTAATAGAACTGTTGTGGAGAGAACATATCAATATGTCATGTACTTGATGTAAATTCCGACATCTGACACTCAGGGTGGAGGTGATGAATCCTTAATTGCGAATTACAGGAGTCTGAGCGGCTCCAGCATTAACGTCCTCATGTTGTTAGTTTGATGCTCGTGGCAACTTTACACCGAGTGAAGTCGTATCCGTGTCCTGCATCTTATCTTCAACCTACAGTTATATGACACCTGCCACTCAGTATTTTTTTTTTTTTGCAAAAGGTGGCTTCACATCCTCACGAGGGCTTTGCGGCGCTCTAAAGTTACGACTTTGCTCTCACTGTTAAATGTAAAAATCCCAATGAAAAGCCACGCTGAACATTTATCTGAGCTACACACACACACACACACACACACACACACCACACCACAGCCGAATCAAGGCAATTAGGACCAAACCTATTGTACTATATTAGCATGTTATTAAACTACAGACTATGCTTTTATAATAAGTTCCGTTATTTATTGGATCTGCTTTCCTAAAAAAGACAAATCTGTACAAAATCCTTGATATTTCCCTCCATTAAAAGAATTCAACTCGACAGAAACTTGTGATTCAAAGTTCATTATTATCAAAATCTGTTTTGGAGGACGACGATGATGATGATGATGATGATGATGATGATGATGTTGTGAGGTAGTGTGGCATCATGGGAGTTTTCATTCTTAAACAAACACTATCGCAGTCAAATCAAATTCAGTCCCAGTCGCTACACTCCTTCCTCGCTCTCTGCGTGATTTAACACACCGTTGCTTCGAGTAAACAGGGATTTCTCTGGGTTTAAACATTGTTGGAAACACTACATTTTTCGCTTTATTCAATCTAATTTGACAAGACTTTCATTATCCATGAATAACATTCACAAACATTTCTTAATCTATGAAGCTAGCTCTTATTTTTTTATTGAATAATACATTTTGATTCACACACGGGGGTGTTTTCACTTACTTTGCTTGACAAAGACCTTTTCTGCTGACCTCTCCTCAGCGAGGTTTTCCTGTTTTGGTGAATGCGTAAAAGTGCATTACATTTTTATCTTAATGATTCTTGGTAGTACGTGAGCGATCAAAAACTATAGTTCTGTTATCCTGTCGCTGTGTATCACTGTATACGCTGCTGTGCGTTGCCATGATTCTGCCCCCAAGCTCCTTGTAACACACTTTCTCTTGCCGAAAAAATCTCAGCACGCATCTCCACTTCTAAAACACACTTCCCTTTGTATCATGTCATTGAATCCTCTCCAGTGTATGAGGTGGTGACCATCACCGGCGATGAGAGGGGAGCAGGCACTGACGCCAACGTGTTCATCATTCTTTTCGGAGAATATGGCATCTCTCCCAAAGTCCACCTGGCAAGCAAGTGAGTTCTCTTCAGAACATTATTGTAATTTAGATGTGAGGTCAATATTTAACTTGCGACAGGGGCCTCAGTCATAACCAAATTGAAGTTGGACTGCATATTTGATTAAGTAGGTTTTTGTGCTTGAACTAACCCTTTGTGTTTTTGTTCTCCTCTTTAACAGCACGGAGAAGAGGTACTTGTTTCTCCGTGCAGTGGTGGAGGTGGTTGTGGAGAAATGGCTGCTGTGTGCTGTGATCCTGGTGTTTTAATTAGCAATCAGTTTGCATGACGAGATTTGCCGCATGATTTAGTCAAACATTTGCAAGGGTTTAATGTGCCGTTATGAGCGTGGAATATTTTGTAGACTGTTTTTTTTTTTTTTGGATTGATTTTGCATTTACTTTGTAGAGAAGAGAAACAATGTTGAAATTCAGGGTGGCCTGCTAATTTGAACTGTTCTGTGGTTTCAGGAGTCGCACGGCATTCGAAAGGGCCAAAACGGATGTGTTCAGAATTAGAACTCACAATGTTGGACCTTTGAAAAAGATACGGTAGGACAGAAGTTTCATCTCTGATTGAGACAGTGTGAACACCTTTCAGTTCGACCGAGGCCAAACACAGCTGTCCTTGGATCAGACTTAGGAAGATTTGTTTCCTCCTCTGAATTCATTTGAAAGAAGAATAGGACTTATTTATCAAGAAATTATTCTTCTGTTGCTTCAGGATTGAGCATGACAACACTGGTATGAACGCGAGCTGGTTCCTGGACAGAGTGGTGGTGACGGATGTGATCAGGCCCCACCTGAGGTTCTACTTTGCTTGTAACAACTGGTTGAGTAGGGTGGAGGGAGACGGCCTTTATGTCAGAGACCTGCTGGGTAGCATGGACCCCATGGACATGCCCAAATGTATGTAGACACAGTTATGAGCCTAGAGGCATATGTAGGACACCTTATAATGGGAGTGTATAACAAATGCATTATTTCTTTTAAAAGTTAGTATCTGTAGCTTTCCAGTTTCCTCCAGTGTTTGTTTCCAAATTACTCTAAAAACTTTTGGTCCTCATTTTCCAGATAATAAATATGTAGTGAGTGTTTTCACTGCCGATACCAAAGGCAGTGGAACAGATGCAGATGTCTTCATCAACATATTTGGGGAGTTTGGAGACACGGGTAAGTTATATCTCACATCTCACATAATGAACTTCTCAATTATTTTCTTCTTGGGTTTGAATCAGGACTTATCTGGTAGAATTCACACATTGTCTTGTTGTTCAAGGTGAAAGACGACTCGACAATGACAAAAATAACTTTGAAAAGGGCACCGAGGACAAGTTCACCATCGAGGCACCAAACTTGGGCAAAGTGAGGAAGATCACCATCGGCCATAATAACAAAGGCTCTTCGGCGGGATGGTTTGCGGATAAGGTAAGAAACAGATGGACACAGATGGACATTGTCTTATTACTTATCATTTATATTGTTTTTGGAAAACTTTCGTGACTTGAATCTTTTAAACTGACAGATGTGTAATTGTTGGCACAAATTTCAACAGGATCAAAAATGTGTTAGTCTCCCATCACTGAGAACCGTTCAAATGTGTTCAGAGACAAGGTTTCCATAGGGCACACCAGAGAGAGCGGGACATTGTCACAAACTTTCGTTGAAAATGTTCAAAAATGTTATATATTTATCAACGGAATGTATAGAAAAATAACAGTTTTGATGTTATCATATCTATGTATTTTGTTGAAGAGATATCTATTGAAGTTGGCATGCTAGCAGTGTAAGCACTAACACTCCCTTGGTGCCCCGAGCTCAAAGGCTGGATTGCTAAGTGAACAGCTAACTAGCTAACGGTAGCTACCGCTAGCAGCAATTAGCGGTGATATGTAATATGCAATATATGCAATATGTTTTGAGTATGAATTCGACAGGTTGCCATTTCTTAAATATTGCACCATTAAGGGAAGTTATTTGAAAGAAAGAAAGAAAGAACGAAAATGTTATTTAAAATGTTTTATTTATTTTAAGTTGTTACATCATTTGTAACCTAACGTTTTTAAAGCACCTTATTTTGAAACAAAAATCTGTCATTAAAGTCTCACGGTGCCTCACTCTGCTCAGCTCTGCCTCTGCAGAGGTACTTAAGACATGTGATCCTCTTATTTCCTCTCCGTCCTCTCATCTGAGACTGGTGTCCCTGCTCCTTCAACACATACAGTGTGCACGGCTGAGAGATGAGTTCATTCAAATGGGCGCACACATGCACATGCACAAGCTCACGCACACAGACACACACAGGAGGCACATTTCGTCATTCTACCCTCTGTGTAAATGGAAACCATGCCCCATTAAGAGATTGCCTTACAGCAAACAGACAGTCGATTCGGTGGATTTGTTGGAGACTGCAGCACAGAGTGATACCAAAGATCAGCTGTGACAACAGTAATGAATCATGATCTATTTGCATCTCACATGTGGCGAGGATATGTGCTGATTGCAAAGTTGCCATTGATGATGATTTTATTGAGATGTATGGGGATTCCAAATTATTTTGCCCTTTTCGTTGCTGCTAAAATGTGTTTACGCTTAATTATTTCATATTATTCATACATTTCTTACACTCTTACCTGAATAGGATTACAAGACACTTATAAAATGAAAGATACTGCTATACAGATCTACATTCTTCTTGCAGGTGATCGTGGATGATCTGGGAAACAAAATCGTGTATGAATTCCCAATCAGTCGTTGGTTTGCCATCGATGAGGACGATGGGAAGATCCAGAGAGACGTTCTGGTGGGTGGGAGCCAGCCTACAGGTGAGGATGAAGTAAAGTTAAAGTTTATTTATCTGGGAAAAACAGCCCTACATACACTTGATCTTTTTAATGTCTGCAAATGAAAACTGATGTCAGTGAATACAACTGCATCAAGAATGAAAAATTAACACAATACTTGGCAGTTTCCTCCAAATAAAGGTGGAATAATGATCTTCTTGCCTTGTCTGAAAAAAACTGCATGAAGGATTTTAATATACTAACATTTTTCTTACACAGGGACAATATTGTTATTCCTTCTTATTAGGTCCAAAAAGGAAATGTTTTTTTTATGTCCAGCGTGCCAGGGTTTCACTGTGTGATTAATAATTCTTGTGTCAGACTATCACAGTTTAGATCAGGTTGATCTGATTCCAGCTCAGCTCCTCAGGGCGCATGGGTGCTGTAAACCATAGTGACCTGCTGGCAGAGCCTCTGATAGACCAACATGTAACTGTATCCTCCAGGTATCGTGTACAACGTTCAGATTGTGACAGGAAACATCAGAGGGGCCGGGACCAACTCCAAAATCCACATTGTGATGCACGGCTCGAAAGGCATGAAGAACAGTGGCAAGGTAATGAGACGATACAGTGCACTTCATTTACAAAACACTTGCTGCTGCGATTGTGGTTGCAGTATTTTCCTAGAACTGGTAGTCCGATAAAAGCGGGTTCCCAAATAACGACCAGGGGCCTGTTATCAGGACCAAATTAAGATCAGCCCCCAAAAACAGGCAGGAGCAAATGACAGGGGTGGATGAACTATCCAAGCCTGTTATGTAAGCATAATATATATGTCACAGCCCAATTGCCAGACATGTTGGCAGTGTTTGTTTCTGCAAGCAACAGATATGTTGAAACTGAACATTTATTTATGTTGGTTCACTGTTTGATTCAAGTTGTGACCCCATAGTTCGAATGGTCTGGTGAGGTACAGGCACAAACAAACTGGGTTAGGGCTAGGGAAAGATAATGTTTTGCCTTAAAAACTGTCCGGAAAGGTCTTTTCAAAAACAACTGATTTTGTCGCCACAAACACAAAGTTCTCGTCCATATATTCCTTTTTTGTTGCCACAAACACGTCATAAATTGTCACAGGGTCCCTTTAAAAATAGCTAGCGGTCCAGTGGTTTTCATGTCTATAATACGAACAAATGTGAATGAATCTGTGGTTTGCAGAAATGTTGACTTAAAACATTTTATTCTTGGGACTGGGCAGACACTTCCTTTGCTTCAGTTCTATAAATGCAGCAATATAAATCGTGCTATAATCAACACTTGGTTGTTCTAAATTACTAATCAGTATTATTGTCCCAACATAGGATAATAATAATCACTGTGGATCTATATATATTAATGTCTCAGCCAAATTGTATTTTGTAGTAATGTACAGGTTCCACAAGAAGGGACGAAGGACTGTAAAGGAACTGTACACATCACTGAGTCATAGCCCTTATGTTTCAAAATAAAATAGCAAAAAAACACTCAAATGTGAAAGGGTTTTTAATTTAAAACACAGAACTGGACAAATGGAGGCAGATCACAAAAGAGGGACTGTTTGTACTAAATCATCAACTAGTATACTTATCAAACAGAAGGAATTACAAATAAAGTTTTGTCCGTAATATAAGCCTGCTTGAAATAAAGGTCTGGTACTCTCTGTAGTTGAGTTGATTAAAGTCAACAGACATTTTTTGTGGAAAAATTGTTGTTAGTTTCAATTTGTATGAAACAGAGTAGATACTTGATTTAGAAAAGGAATGACTGGCAGCGATAATGTTTGTACTGGTTTTAATCCAAAGAGTTTTAGCTTTGCTTTTTTGACAGTTTTGATGTTCTGGCACTGCGCTACCCAAAATTAACTTGTTAAGTAAACAGTGTGGGATGTTTGGTGCCTCTATGAATTCATACATTTAGACCTCTGACTACGAATGTGATCACATCTCTTCTGGGTTTATCTATTCTTTGACGCGTTTGATCCAGGTGTTTTTGGAGGGGGGGAAGTTTGAGCGAGGCCTGACGGACATCTTTAATGTTGAGATTGCTGCGCTCCTCAGTCCCATCAGCAGAGTCACCATTGGACACGACAACGATGGAGTCAGCGCCGGGTGGTACTGCGAGAAGGTACATCGAACACGCACGCGTAAGCACACGCTGCTATCGGGTCACTTGCGGTGAGTTCACTCAGCTGAGTCACTGTCGTTCGCAGGTGGTGGCGTACTGTCCGTTCACAGGGATAGAGCAGACCTTCCCGTGTGGCAAATGGCTGGATGAGAAGGAGGGAGACGGGCTGATAGAGAGAGAGCTCTATGAGATGGTGTCACTCAGGCAGAAGAGACAGAAGAGTAAGTTGAATGCCAATAATTATGCCTCGTCAGCAGCAGTAAATGCTGTCATTTCCACATATCATGTCCTGAAAAGCTGAGCAAAAACACTCAAAACTCCATAATGTTTATCTCTACATTTACATAATGACACAGCAGTAGGCCTGAATTTGTTCTGCTTCTGCAAGTTTAGTGTGTTGGTTTGATTGTTGCTTGTGAAGTGAAGTCCAATATTGCTTTTTAAAGAAAAGTTCATGGTGAGTGCTTTTATGTCCACAGCAGAATGTGTGCATCACAGTTGGGAGCTGTCCGCCGCAATCACTGGTAGTTTCTGCCCTAAAAATCATCCTTATTATTATTATTATTATTATTTCACAAGCAAAAATGTTATTTCAGTAGCTCCACTGAGTAGAAATATGGCAGCCCTCTTGTCACAAATGGCACTTACTGAACTCTCTTGAGCACAGCAGACAGGAGGACCTACAGTCCCAGTACCTCTCAGTCACAGTGAGAAAGATAATGGGACATCAGTAATCTAACTTTAGGTATCATAAGACATGAATCAGAGGTAATTGCCTAATTTCTTCCTCGTCAGAACACCCCTGGTCCTTGTGGATCTGGACGTCAGACCTGTCCGGTGCAGGAACAGACGCAGATATCGCCTTCCAGGTTTACGGATTGAAGGGCAAGAGTGATGAGATTAGACTGGACAACAAAACAGACAATTTTGAACAGGGACAGGTGGACAGGTTTATGGTTAGTATCCCATATTTCAAGACCACGCACACTTTATATCAACAGTCAGATCATGAGGCTTCGGATGTAACTTTTATCTCGACGTGATCTCACAGGTTGAGCTGCCTGATTTGGGAAAGCTGACCAAATTCCGTATCTGGCATGAGAAGAGAAATCCTTTTGCAGGATGGCATCTCAGCAAGGTGAGGGAATTTAATTTCTAATGATAATGCAATCTTGGTTAAAGTTAAATATGCTCAGTTTGCAATTCACTCACACGCACTCTGCAAGTGCTGTTGCACTGGCAATCAACATGATCCAAAAGATGGATTAAGAGAAAGAACATTTTTAACATAATTTTAGAAATGAAGAACGTCCAGAGGATTTGATTGTTCAGCCTTGAAACACTTGAATGAAGCGATAATCCAAACAGTCCAGCATTATGCTTTTCTACCCAGTCAACTCTGATGAAGACGTTGACAAAGGAGAAGTATACGTTTCCTTGTGAGCGCTGGCTGGACACAAATGAGGACGATAACGAAGTTGTGAGGGAGCTCCCTGCCACTGGAGAACTAATCCCAGAGCCACTACCCTGTACGTACATGCATCTTTATTCCCCTCAAGCAACCTGAATCTGCACTTCCAAATACAGAGAAGCATAGAACCAGATGGACTGATGTTATTCTGTTCTGCAGTGATCAAATACAGAGTGACAGTTTGCACAGGGACTGTCGGCGGCAGCGGCACAGATGCATCCGTTTTTCTAAATCTGATTGGAGACCAGGGGGACACCGGAGAGCGGTGGCTGGTCAACTGCAAAAACAACATCAACAAGTTTGAGAAAGGAAGCGTGAGTACATCCAGTACACCACTGTTAGACGTAGAGCATAGCGAATCTCCAGGGGGAAAACTTTTGGGTTTTTAGTTCGGTCATTTCCTGTTGGATTTTGTTGGTTGTGTCATGTTTTGATTTACACTTCCTGCTCTGACTTCTTTTCCAGCCTTTCTTCCTGTTTACCTATGATTGATTTGTTAATAAGTCCCTGTGTATTAAGCCTGTGTCTGCACCTTGTGTGGCCTCTGTGTTCCAGCTCTTCTGGTTTATTCTTAGTTTTGCATTTCTAGTCTTTTCTTAGACTCTATTTAACCTGGTTTTGCTGCCAGCCTTTCTCTCACTTGCCCTTTTATCACCTGCATAACGATTTTTGGATTTTAGCTTAATTAATAAAAACTACCCTTTGGATTTTTCTTACATGCCTTATTAGATGTCTTGCTTTTTGGTCCTTATTAAAACCTAACAACT
>OMLP01020446.1:43605-59100 GCA_900302685.1 Spondyliosoma cantharus
ATTATAATATTATCAATTAAGATAAAGTTTTATCTATACATTCCCACACACAAGTTCAAAATAAAGACAAATAAGCAAAAACAAAAGAAAAATCGAATTGAAAAAGTTAGATAATCAGGTCTTGAACCCAGCTTTTATGTGATACCTGGCTTTTATGTTTGATCACATATTCAATCGCTATACGAGAAGAGAGCTCATTAATCCACAGCAAACACTTTTCCAGGATGTTTTGCTTGAATTAGACAAGGGTTATTATTTTCATGGGTTCTCAGGGCTAATGTTCCTGGAACAATACCAAGAGTACAGGTCTCTGGGCACAAAGTTATGTTTCATGTCTTACCTCACCATAACAGTTGGAGTTTTTCCAGTTGTCATGAAAAAAGTGATTACTGAGCTTAAAACTAGTGCTTGCAAGACATCCCCATCACATAGTGCTGTATGATTCATATTATGTTGTCACAATTTTGAGGTATGTGTACTTCCCTTGATTATTTACATTACGTGGTACTTTATACTTCAACTTCACAGCATTTCTGTGGGAGACTTTTTTTATCCGCTAAATTTATTTCACAGCTTGAGTTACTTGTAAATTTGTGGACCAGCAAATAGAATATGCATTGTTGTAGATTAAAACACCCGAGAGCTCCACTTCAATCAATTACACAATGATAATTAATTACAGTTAAATGTATGAACAATTTTACTCCTGTAACAAAATATAACAATGTGAAGGGAACCATTCTGCATGATGGACACTATGATCTGCTGGTAATATTTCTGGATTTTTACTAAAGGAATATGCTGAAAGTAGGACTTTAACTTGTAATGGAGTATTATGACATTGTAGAATTACTACTTTTACTTAAGAATACTTAAGCGTGTTGTGCCACCTTTCTCTCTCAGCCTACGTTTTCTGTACCACACTTTGAACTTTTGTCTCAAGTGTTGCCTGAGCGGTATCTCCGGTTGCTGTGTTTTGCAGGAGGATGTTTTCACGGTGGCAGCCGTCGATCTGGGTCCTCTGAAGAAGCTACGAATCCGCCATGACAACACTCACTCTTATTCATCTTGGTACCTGGATCGTGTTGAGATAGTCGACACGAAGGATGATACAACGTAGGTGAAACCGACAGAAAGTTTTGCTCATTTGTTCGGTTATTGATACTGTGCACTTGAAAGAGTTTAATCTTTTATTAAATTATAAAACTGACACTGATGTAATAGCAAGTCCTCTTTGAGTTAGAGAGCTGATCAGAGGTATTTCCTACATACGTCTATAGGTACTATTTCCCTTGCAATCGCTGGCTGGCTGTGGACGAGGACGATGGACAGGTAGCAAGAGAGCTGGTTCCTGTGGATGAGGCCTTCATGAGGAAGGATGAGGATGAGGAGGGGACCGCCGCCACGCTGGGGCTCGAGCAGAAATGTAACACACTTTCAAAGCTGGCTCATGTTTTAGTAGAGGCACCAGATGAAAGGGCGCCCTGTTCAAGTATCTATCTAAGTGCTGGTGAAACATGCGGGTGTAGACAAGAGCAAAGGGAGACTTGTGTAATTCAGTGTGAAGACGAAAAGGATAAAAGCACTGACTTCTTCAATTTATCTTACAGCCATGTCAACCACGTATACTCTAAAGCTAAAAACCGGAGAAAAGAAGTACGCTGGGACTGATGCCAACGTCTTTGCCATCCTGTTCGGAGAAAACGACGACACAGGTACGACAACTCGCAAGTGTCCTCGTGCTGCATGCAGTTGGGTAAATAAAACCAAATTTGAATTAAAATATATCACTCACAGGGATCGTCAACCTGAAGGCTTGCAAGAACTATAAGAATAAGTTCGAACAGGGGATGATCAACGAGTTCACTGTGGAGGCGGTGGACTTGGGCGACCTGGAAAAGATTCGAATTGGGCACGACAACTCAGGTGGGGAAAGAAAAGGCTCTGCAGACTGAAATTCAGCTGATATAAGCAGCAAATTGAATGACCTGCGATTGGTCTCCATCAGGGGGTTCATCTGGTTGGTTCTTGGACTGGGTCGAGGTCGACGCCCCCTCACAGGGTCAGAGACTGCGCTTCCCATGTGGCCGCTGGCTGGATAAAGGAGAGGATGATGGGGCGACTGTGAGGGATCTCTATCCCGCTGATTTACAGACTGAACTCTACATGCCATGTGAGTACTCTAATCCCATTAGTGAAATGAGCAAATGCACTGATTGAGAAATCTTCCTGTGAAAAGTGTTTTATGCAAAATTTTTACTCAGATGAAAGTGTGGAAGCTGCGGCGGTGGCATGTATTTAAAGCACTCGATCTGTAGAAGGGTGCTTGTTAGAGCACTGACTCTTCGATGCTGCCGTGACACTGCCTTCTAAATTTCACCGCTGCAACAGAACCCCGCTTCTTGACTTACACATAAAACAGTCCAAATCACCATGCTGCAGTCACAGATACCGTCGCAACCATGTCGACTAGTTTTATTTTCACTTTTAATAATCAAAAAGTAACAACATTGCAGTAAAATCATACTCCCCCCCTTCTTTCTACCATCACAGTTAACACAAAAGAGACCAAAAGGCGAGACACACTGAGGCAGGTTGCATCAAAAGGCGAGCTTTGATGAGCTGAAATCCAAAATCAAGAAGCGTGAATGATAAAATATTACACAACAAAAACTGGCCAGAGCAAGAGGAAGGTAAAGAAAAATGCAAAAGTAATACAAAAACTGAGGTCAAACCAGAAAAGCACAGAGATCACACGAGGAACAGGCACAAGAGCAGGAAAGCAGACAGACCAACAAAGAATGAGGGAACAACACAGGCTTAAATAGAAGCTGGGGTGCAGAAGTAGAGACACTGGGAGCAGGGCAGTGCCAACGAGGCTGATGTGAGGCAGGTGTGGAGGGGAATCGGCCTGAGGAGGAGCACAGGAGGGAAACAGAACACTGGGAACACTGGCGAGCAGGAAGAGGAAAGTGACAACAAGACACAAGAGCATGTAACTACAAAATAAAACAGAAAAAATCGTACCAAAACCCAAAACCGTGACATGTACAACAGGTAATGGGATTATCACCATTGAGTGACTACAATAAATCAAAAAACCCAAATGAAGAAAAATCTTTATTATTCAATATAATGGCATCTTGAGAAATATAAACGTTGACTAAATTTGCAAAAAAAAGGCCTCTAACTCTCATCAAATGTGTTATTCTATAGCAGTTACTAATTATAACTTAGATCATAATGTATTTCCCATATAGAACCTTATTAAAGCAACTATCTACAATCATCAAAATCAAAAAGTGCATTTACAGCACAGATTTTCTTTTTATTTTATTTATTTCTAAAGTCTCTAAAGTGTAAATGCTCCAAGAGAAAATACCAATAAAATGTTGAAGTCCTCCAAAATGCTACAGAGTTCCTAAAGTACCAAAAATATGGATAAATATTTGGTATCTTGCTCACACAAGATATTATTTTGTGCACACAAGATTTATAAAAAGAAAATCATTCAGAGACCGTTAGGTGCCAAAACTGCACTTAGGCGCTTTACTTACTCGAGTTTGTGATTTTTCACCTCTCCGGTGTCTAACTGTCTTCTCACATCTGCCACCTTTTGTCAAACAAACAAAGCTGGTTCACCGTCTCTTTCAATCGCTCAGTTGTGCCCTACGAGATAAAGATATACACCAGTGATGTGTTCGGAGCGGGGACGGACGCTGACGTGTTCATCGTCTTGTACGGCCAAAAGGGAGTGTGCACTCAGCAGAAATACCTGTGTGTCAACAAGAGAGAGAGACGTCTGTACTTCGAGAGGGGAGCTGAGGACATGTTTATTGTGGAGGTGAGTGGATTTGGACTGTACAGCCTCTAAGGCAGTGGCTGCAGCTCTGTTAACATGGCGCTGTCTTTTTATTTTTCACAGCTGGAAGATATCGGTGACGTAATAGAGAAAATCAGGATAGGACACGACAACAGGGGCACCAACCCTGGATGGCACCTCGACAGAGTGGAGATCAGGCGACAGCTCAGGAAAGGAAAGGTAGTAGAGATCCACTCAAGCTTACACCTGCGTGGACAAGAGCATCGTTAAGAGTTTCCGTGTCTGTGCCCTCATTAAATTATTAACAGATTAATAATGTAGCACCATTTGGCTCACACATCTCTCAGAGTCAGACATTTCCTTCAGTTACAGACAGCCTGGCCCAGTTTGGAGACGTGTTTGTGTTTTTAACGGCAGGGTTCGGAGACGACCATTTTCCCATGTGAGTGCTGGTTAGCCAAGTCTGAAGACGATGGGGAGACGGTGAGGGAGCTGGTCCCCTCGGACATCATCACAGAGAAACTGCTCAGGGATGGGAAGCTGAAAACGACTGAAACGGAGGTGGAGGACGCTTTGGAGAGTAGGTTTACCCTCGTTTCAGGGGTGGAATATAACTAAATGCATTTACTCACTTATTATACTACCTTATAATTCAGGTAGGTGCACAATACGGATACTTTAAACAAGTATTTTCTTCTCATGCCACTTTATACAATTACTCTCCGGCAATTTGGAGAAAGATACTGCACTTTACATTTCATACAATACATGACATGAATTAATAAGACACAGTAATGAGTAAAATAGCTTAAAATTAGCCCCATGTAGAGCAACTCCTTAGCCTCCTTACCAGTAACAATTATTATATTGTTCTCCTTACATCCACCGGACTCCATTGACAAAAACATCATCATTTTACCTCACAGACCATTAAAAACACACATTCAAACTCACCAAAAACATCTTGGTTTGTTGTAACAACTGTTCCAACAATCACCAACTTTAGTTTGGTCAAACTTAATTCACAGTTACACTATACATTTCAAAAGCTGACTTAACTTTTAAACAGTCTGGAAACCGGTTACGTCAGAATGACCAAGTAGAGAAGACTTTTTGATCTGGTTCTGGTTCTACTGGCACTTTCTCCCCTGTGACCTTCGTACGCGTAACGTAAAAGTAAAATCAGAATACTTCAGAAAGTCTGAATCGTCTCAGTTTTCTGGCTCAGTTGAACGTAAACAGTGCGTACTTCTTCTCGATGCATAATTAAGTTTCTGTTCCGTCACAGCTCACACGTACAAGGTGTCCGTGCGGACAGGTGATATGTACGGAGCGGGAACCGACGCCAACGTTTTTCTCACCATCTACGGAGACCTGGGAGACACAGGAGAACGCAAGCTCGCCAAATCTGAGAACAACAAGAACAAGTTCGAGAGAGGAGAGGTGTGTGAGGACAGGTGTGAGGCGGTCAGATGACTGCTGGTGTCTACAGGTATCATCGTGTGTTTCATCCTCTTTTCTTGTTTAGGTGGACAAGTTCACTATCGAGGCTGTGGACTTGGGCCAAGTGTTTAAGATTCGTATTCGTCATGACAACTCCATGATCGGAGCCGATTGGTACCTGGACCAGGTGGAAGTGCTGGATGAGGTAACAGAAGAGGTGTACATGTTCCTGTGTGAGCGCTGGCTGTCGAAGAAGAAGGAGGACAAACACATAGAGAGGACCTTCTTCGTCAAGGTTTGTTAAGCTTGTAGCTCAGCAGAGTTTTTGTTTTTGTGTGTTTGATTTGCTGTTAGCTGCTGCTGAAGGAAAAATCTGTTATGAGAAGGAAGCGAGGAGGTTAATTGTCTGCTATGCGTCTGGTTTTAGGGGTATGAAGGCGAAAGGCACACTGATCCAAATTCAAAGAAGATGGCTCAGGCCAAACTGGGGCTGGACAGAAATGCCAACAAGAAGAAAAAGAAGAAAAAGGCGGCAGTGGTGGAGGAGGGTCCAAGTACGACCTCTTATGTCTTTTCATTTTTTTCCCTTTTGCTTCAGTGTTTTATGGATTCTTGTGAATGTAAAATGTCAAAAGTCAAAGTCCCCACCAACAGAAGCTCCTCTCTGTCACAGAAAACACTGATCTTAATAAGTTTTATAGTTAAATATTGTGGGAAATCTGTTTACTTGCGAAGAATTATATGAGAACACTGATCCATTCTCATGTCTGTACATTAAATATCAAGCTATAAACAGCAGTCAAGTATTTTAGTTTAGCAAAAAGACTGGAAACAAAAGAAAAACAGCCAACCTGGCTCAGATTAACAAATCCGCCTACAGACACGGTAAACGCTCTGTAATTTACACATTATAATTAAGTGTAGAGACAACAAATGTATGCTCTTGCAGGGTATAATGTCTATTATATACTCTGTATATAAGCATATTTCTTGGCCGCAAGTATTCACAGTGAGAGTGAGACATAACGTGTTAATTACTGAGTTTAAGAGGTGCATGTGGGTGGATTTTATTATCCTCAGACAGAGCAAGGCAACCTGTATCCCCTTGTTTTCTGACTAAATGCTAAGCTAAGCTAACCTGTCTATTGCTTTTTACTACTGCACAGAGTGGTATGGATCCTCTCATCTACCTCTTGGCAATAAGCACATATGTGTATTTCCCCAAAATGTCTAACACGCTTTATCATAAATGACTTTTTAAACCCCCCCCCCCTCTCTTCCACCCAGTCATCCCCTATCACTTCACCTTATCCACGGGGAAAGACCGAGACGGCAGCACTACAGCCAGAGTCTATGTCATCATCATGGGCCCCAGCGAGGTGGAGACAGAACGACTGTGGCTGGACCTGCCCGAGGGAAAGAAATCCTTCACAGCCGGCACCATGGAGCACTTTGTGTGTTATGGAACTGACGTAGGAGAGATCAAGAGGGTGGAAGTGAGAATCTGGGACTGTCTCTGTTGCTAAATCTGTGAAACTGTCTCCTCTCTGCTGCCTCCTCAGATGCACTGATTTCAAAAATTCAACTAAAACCATTCTAGCTCAGCAATAATTAATTCTAGCTGTGCCTTCTGGTACCTAGATCAAACAAAATCAAGTAATATATCAATTCCCACTTCTGCCTTCCCACTCTTTCTCTCTCTCGCTCTCTCTCTCTCTCTCCTCAGCTCGGCCATAACGGTGTCACACCAGAGAGCTGCTGGTTGGTGGATGAGCTGTCGGTTGCCGTGCCAACCAAAGGTATCAAGTACATCTTTCCATGTAAGTGCTGGCTGGCTAAAGACAGGGGAGATGGTCTGACTGCCAGACTGTTCAACGTGCTGGACTCCAGCACGATCAACATTATCCGCAAAGTGAGTCACAGAGCCTGAAATATGCAACCGTGGAAAGCATTCAGATGCATAAAAACAAAATGTAATCTGTGTTATCTGCCGTATATTGTAGGTTATTTATTCGGCCACAGTTGTCACAGGTGACACTCAGTCTGCAGGGACTGATACCAACATTTTCCTAACTGTGTACGGAGCCAATGGGAGCACAGAGGAAATGCTGCTGCCCAAAAATGAGGACAGGTCAGTTCTTTAACAACCCCTGACTGTACTGATCACTTTTGAGTGAAGGCATATTTTTGTGAATAACAGCGAATCAGCTCCCCTCGGCCCCTATTTATGGAGCTTTATAATGAGTTTCAGCTCGTTTTGTAGCAAACCGGCACACAACTTTACTGCTTCAGTTCACTTTTAACACTCTCATCGTGTCCTTTTTGGTCACAGCAGGCAGCTAAAAAAAAAAAGATCTAAAAATTCACTGGGCACTATCTTCTCGGCAGACAAACACCTTTAGGATCTAGCTGGGGAACATAGTGGAGCATTTGGCAGCTAAATAGCTAAATATTTTTCCTCAAAACTTGGTAACGACCAGAAACAGGCATAAGCAGAGTGAAATTCATACTTGCATCACAATGTTACTCCCTGATCACCATAACAACAAAAGGTGATTATAATTAGTCAATTAACTGCACCTGAAAAATAATACATAAATCAGTTATCATGGGTTTAAATAAAACTAAAATAAATAAACATTTTACTAAAAATTTAAATTTATATATAAATGTATTTATACATTTAAACTAACAAGACATAACCTGTTAATCAGTGAGCTTTAGAGGTGCTGGTTACAGCGTTAGGCTAGCTCTTTCCCGTCTTAAGCTAAGCTAATTTGTTTAGATTTCTTTTACTCTGACTTCCAGATGTACTGAAATGCAAAATGATCCATATATTGTTTCCATCATTTAGGTTTGAAAGGGGTCAAGAAGACACATTCAGTCTGGAGATAGATGACATCGCTCCTCTGAAGAAGATCAGAGTTCGGATTGATGGCTCGGGGAGTCGCCCTGACTGGTTTCTTGACAGGGTAACTGAGAGACTACTCAGGCTTCTGTCTGTGACAGCACCATTTTTGGTGTCACCTATAAAACTACAGTATTTTTTCACATTGAAGTCTGTCTATAGGTCTTGGGAAGTTCTGCTATATGTGAAAAAACTTATATAAAGGCCTTTATATTATCTATGATATCTTTTGCTGCAGCTAAACAGCCATAATCAACCGTAACTTTTCCATTTGACATTTAGCAACACCATGACATGTGACATGAAAATGTCCCAACAAATGCTTACAGATCCTGATGCGGAACCTGACCACAGAGGAGGTGTATCTATTTACCTACGAGGACTGGCTGTCAAAGACAAAAGGGCCGAAGAGAACGAAAGTGTGTGAGCTGGCAGCTGTGGTGGATGACGAAGAGATGGTGGAGAAAACAACCTACATCATCCAAGTGCAGACCAGTGATGTCGGAGGTGGGTCACGCGTGTTTTAGTGGTATCCATTCATCCAATATCATAGCAGCATCCGTGCAGACTCTCATTAGTCAACGCCTCTTGTGCTTTAGGTGCTGGCACTGATGCCAATGTGTTTGCGATGTTGTTTGGGGAGTACGGTGACACTGGGACGCTGCCTCTGAAGGAGAGCACCAACAGGAACAAGTTTGAGCGTAAAATTAAAGACGTGTTCAGATTCCCTGACATGCTCAGTCTGGGCGAACTGTCCAAGGTCCGAGTCTGGCACGACAACAAAGGTGAGGAGGACAAAAACAGCCGAACAGACAGCTACCAGAGGGATCTTTGTTGTTTGATCTTTCTGAAATAGCAGAATTAACATGATTTAAATAATAATGATTTGTCACACTGATGGTGATTTGACTTTTTGTTTTCAAGGCCTATTTGTGTACAACCTAAGCAGGTTTATAGTATTGTTTTTACATGTATGAGACCAAAGAGTTATGTGCAAAAATCAGTGCATTTGTAAATGTTATCTTTGATCCGTCCCTTTGTCCAGATTCGCACGAAAAGAGGATAAAACCATAACAGACTTTGTTGCTCTCTCTGTAAACAGGCCCTGCTCCTGGTTGGCACTTGGAGTACATCGACGTTAAAGATGAGGCCATGGACCAGACCTTTAGGTTCCCCTGTGACCGCTGGTTGGCTAAAAACGAAGAGGACGGGCAGATAATGAGGGAGCTGGCCTGTGCCAACAACGACTCTATAGACCTCAGTGACAAAACCAGTTAGTAAAAATAAAAGTCTGCGGGCATAATTACAAGCCCTCTAATTGTCCTGAGAAGAATGATTTGCAGCTAATTACAGCCGTTTGCCATATGTGAAACGATTATAACGCCGCAATCTGTGTCTCTCTGTCTGCAGAATATGAAATTGCCACAACAACCGCTGACACTGACGACGCCTCCACCTCGGAAAACGCCTGGATCGTGTTGGAAGGAAGGAAAGCCCGTTCCAAGGAGTTTGTTCTGGAGAATAAGAAAAAGAAGTTCTTAAGGTAGGTCTTCAAAGAGAGCCTAGGTGGCTCGGCTCACGGTAAAACCCTATTATGTGGCCTTACATAATCTCCTCCCTTTCACATGTTTTGTTTTTTCTACCCTCTTTTATCTTCGTAGCTTCACTTTCTGTTCTCAGAGTCTCTGCTCTCAGGAGAGCTAATCCCATGAGATGCACAAGAGAGAAACTCTCTGGCAGACCAGTGAATTTAACCGTTCACCGTTCAGAGGGAAACCCTGCGTGAACTCTGCAAGTGGTTCGTAACTTTGTTTTGCCCTTTTTCTTAGCGGTGCCACCGACACGTTCGAGTTCTCGTCGAAGCACGTGGGGGAGATTGCCGGCATCTGCATCGGCCACATAACCAAAGACGGAAAGAAGGTGAAGAGTGAAGCCTTCTGGCACGTCACGGAGGTGGTGGTGACAGAGAAGGAGCTGGGAAACAAGTGAGTGAACCTACGTTATGTTATATAAAATGTCACGTTGATGGTGCTGATGTGACTCCAACTCTTCCCTCCCGTTCAGGTATTTCTTCCACTGTGATGCACGAATCCCACTGGCAGCCAAAAAGGACCAATTCCTGACATTTGAGTGCTTCAAGTCCATCGAGAGCTTCGCCAGCAAGGTCCGCAACCTGGTCCCCGTCAAGTATGAAATCATCATCATCACCGGGGATGTGAAAGGGGCCGGCACGGACGCCAACGTCTTCATCACCATCTACGGCGTCAACGGCGACTCGGGCCAGCGTCATCTGCGGCAGAAGTTCCGCAACCTTTTCGAGCGAGGGAGAACGGACCGCTTTGTTCTGGAGATGCTGGACCTCGGGGAGCTGCTGAGGGTCAAAGTGGAGCACGACAACGGCGGCTCCAACTGTGGGTGGTACTTAGAGTGCGTCGAGGTGACCAACACAGCCAACTCAGTGACGACCATCTTCCAGTGCGGGAAGTGGCTGGACACTCGTAAGGCCGACGGGCAGATTCAGCGAGTGCTCTACCCGAGATACTGAGGAGGAGGAGGAGGATGCATGAAACAAAGAGTGGGTGAGCATTTCATCAGAGACGTTTTGGTTGTTTTTTCTTTTTTTTTTTTTTACTGCGTGTTAGATGAGCTTTGTGAGGATAAATATATTAAATTAACAGACCTGAATGTAACTTAATGTCACGTTTAAAAAGATAAGACAGATGTACCTTTTGTAAGTTTGTGCCAACTGTTGAGGTTGCCCTTCTTCTAAGTTTAAATAAAAAGCCATTTCTACATTTCTTGTCTTGTACAATTAGAAATATGAACTTAAACAGCCCGGAGTGTTGCCCAAAGCAAATAATCCCACACAATAAACATTCAGCTTTAATTTGTTCTTTCTTTTTTTTAATGAATCACACATCATGTTACACTCTGCTTGATTTCAATCACTTGACACAGGTGGAAAATAAAGCCAGAAAAACGGTCCAACAAAGCTGTGTTGCCTCATTTGAATTAGTTAGTAGTCTGGATTTTAGGAACAAATCCATATTAATTTAAGGGAGGTTTTGGGAACTAAGTGTGTTCAAACTTGAAAATGGATAAATTACCTACACTCAAAACATTCAGAATTCGTGCTACAAAGTATTTTAGAGTGGGATGTCGATGGAGGAAGGAAATCGAAAAAGCCACTTACAGCTGTTTTGAACAACTTTTAACTAAACAGCTCGGTGAAAAAGCTCTAGTAACTTCCAACTTTTTGGAAGTTACCTTCTGTTTTGCTGTGTTTCGCTGCCTTTGTCTTTAATTTAATTGATTGTGGCAGTTTGACTGACAGCAAGTATCGTCTCCCTCCCTGTTAGTAGAAACACTGCGTTGATTTCTCAGGTATTAGCTGCAAGTTATAAGTACATGGTACATCCTAGACAATTTATCGGTATCAGTGAAACCCAAGCCAATAGTATGAAGCCAAATTACTTAACGAGCACAGCATCTAGACACTCATAAGGAAACAGTGGGTGGTGGTATGCACCTTTAAAGTTGGTTTGTTATCCGCCAATACACATGAAACGACAAGAAGAAGAAGAGCAGCCGTTGTGCACATGATGTGAAGCTGCTGCAGATGATTAGAGTCACAGAGTGTCGACTAGAAAGCCAAACATTTCTTCCCCGGGCTCGACGTTTTTTTTTGTTTTTTTTTTTACAGTTTTGGAGGAAGACAGCACAGTTTTAATTTGCAACACATGTTCAAAAGAGTTCAGAGAGGACGGAACAGATTTATGAGTTTTTACAAAACAAATGTTATGAGGACGTCCATCTTTACTCACTACATTACAGCTTTTCTTACCCTCAGGTTAGAAAACGTATTTTTAAAGTACAAGAATGTGAATTTGTCGTTTACCATATTGGTATCGGCCATAAGAAGAAGGTCATTATCAGTTATCAGTTATTTGAAAAAATTCCTTATTGTGCATCCCTGATATAGTTATTGTGTGGTATGGAATTAGGACAACACTGACAGCATCGTGTCTCCTCCATGTGTTTTTACTTGAAACATTTTAGTTTGCTGTGACTGCATTTTATTTCAGTCTACATTTGGACTGTAAGCTATTTCTTTATTAATCACAAAAAGAAGAAATATAAATCAGAAAACCACTGATGAATGGGCTTTAATGTCACTTGAAATGAGGTCGATATTCTCCCCGAAGCGTCTTTACAACAGTTTTGACACAAATGCCACAATTCAAACTTTATCTTACTTTGGTAAGTAAATTATTCTCATTTTATTATTTTACTTTGCAAGTGTGCATATTTTGTCAGGTTCAAATAAGGCCAGATTTCTTATATTATTATTATATTATATTTCTTATATTTGACATTATTAATAAAATGTAGATATCAATGAATAAGTCCAATATGTACAGGCTTTGTTTAGGAACATGTTGTAGCCTAATGATAAAACATGTTTGAGGCTATACAATAAACATTTCTGTTCTATAAAGTTTTGACCCTAACCCTAACCCTCAAAATCGAGATGTGTACTGAGCAGGTCACGGTTGTTGTTTCTAAATCTGATCTCAAGCATACTACAGGTTTTTCTATGCCGCAATAACTTGCTCATGAATGGCCGACATGCTGACCCTGATACATCTGCTAATAAGATAATAATGGCCAATAGACTGTCCGTATTTCAAACTGTTGTCAGTTCTATATAAATACGCAGAATAACACCAGAAATTCGATTAGTTGTCAGCATTTTAGGCAGTTTATTTGAAAAACACATACAAAAAGATCATATACAAGACAATAAATAAAAAAGAGACAGAACAGTTTGGGTTAAGCTATGCAACTTTTTGCATCATCATTAGTAATAAATACAGTACAAAATCCACCCAGAGTGAATCTAAAGATTTTCCACAATATTCACTGATCATGTTATTCTTCATTATGATTTAGCTATTGCTTTCATATTATTGATACATACTTCTACTTTTCTATAAAATACTCAAGATCATAAAACATTGCGCGGTTACAGCAAAACAGCAGTGTGTTGTACAAAGATGGCCACTTCCCTTTTTCACTGGCAGGTTAATAATCAACATTTTTTCAGCAGCAAAGAAACATCTGAAATATTCAAGAAGGTACAGCATCATATTAAACACATCTACAGAGCTACTCCCACATACACATAGGAAAACCTGAGAAGGACATGCATTAAAAAGCTTGTGCTTTAAGTTCTACTGTTCATTCCGGTTCATCAGCTTGAGTTAATACTATGGCTACTGTCCAGTTCGCTCTGGAGTAATGGGGTACACTGTGGAGGACATGGGGTAAGGCCAGTGAGAGCACGAAATGAAATAATAATAGTAAGACCAGCCAGCGTCATTCCAATCCAATATATGTTAGAATAATTTGCAGGATTAGTAGAGTATTAATAAGAAATGCACACCGAAAACGTAGTTAGCTTATTATACCCAGGTGTAAAACACGCTATCTATATTTGTATAACCACAGTACAGAAATTTGCTCAATAAGACCAATGGCTCAAGTTAGCATGTTAGATACTTCCCAAAAATCCCACACAAAGCAATTGCCAGCGATACATAAGGACAAATAATACAGCTCATTATGTGTGTCCTAAAATTATAAGCACTACAATTGAGATCCAGATATGATGGAACATCATGAACATGGTCAAAATCAAACAGAAAAAAAAACAATATCAAAAATGAACTCAAATATGACTGATTATGGAAAACAAAGCAGTATCGTATAACAAAAGCAAGCTAATTGTGGAGCCGTACTAAGACAAAAAGGGGGGGGGGGTTGTTTTTGGACCCCGTCATCTGCTTTAAATCAAAGCAGGGATGATACTAGAAACACAAAAAGTATTATAAAGTAAAAATTAAGAGGTGACAAGAATGGAATGTAAATCCAGATCAACAGCACCATGCTGGCTAGGAAGTGTGTCGGGAAACACCCCCCACGTCAAATTTTTCAACACGTTTCTTTTTTTCTCCTCTGAAAAAAAAACACAGACGGCATGCAAAAGCATCCCCACCGACCAATGCATAATGAGGTATTCTTTTTTTAATATTTTGTGTTATTTTAAATAAATATATTGATTAAATTGCAAAGTTATGAGATAGAGACATTAAATATTCCACCACGATAGCTAGCTAGCTACAGTTAGTAATAAATAATGATTGTTAAATACTTAAGGCATCTTTAATCACAGCATTCTATGTGAACTAGCAAACCTCCATTTTCATCCATCTGTAGTTTTTTGGATGGAGGTTTTCGTACGAAAATAAAAATAAAAAACGCAACACAAACAGTCAAGTTACCCTCCAATAATACACAAGGAAGCATGGAAATACTTGTAACTGAATAGAAACACAAAATCTAGGACAAGAAGAACCCACACCACCAAACCAAAAAATCAGGCAACTCCATATTATAGTGCATTTACAAAACACAAGCTACATTATAACAACAATAAATATGTTTTTGCAGCATTGCAGCTTTTTCTTCACTATGGTTAAAATGGACAAGGACTCGGCATATTAGTACCATGTCCAGATTGGCATGTGAGCAAAAAGAAAAGAAAATTACAAGTAATAAGGAAAAGAAAACAAATGGCAGAAAAAAAGACAGTTGAAATAAAAATCAATGTTAAGAACAATTGTTTGGTATTTTTCAAATGGATGGCTTTTTCTCCCTTTCACCCTCCTTCAAGTGAACTACGCCGACATGGTTCATGCATGATATAGAGAAAACGGCTTCTATCACTGAACGTATCACAGTTGTTCTAGCAATACCATACACTACTACCATGGGGGAGGGGGGTGGGGGGGGACAATCATACACATTCTAGCACATTTTCACAGGCAAACTAGTTTGTATTTTCCCTGTAACACCAGACAGTCGTTTTTTTGTTGTTTTTTTTAAATCAAACAGTGGGAGCAACTTAGATTGAAATGAAAAGGAGCCGGTCACACAACAGAGGCGATTCACTGTATATAGAAATCACATGTGCTTGTTCGATAGGCAATAAGGTTCTGGTAATAGGTAATACAAATGTCAGATTTTTATTCGCTCTGATGACAAGACTGAGGCACTGCATCCTCAAGCCCATCATGCCAGGCTCTCATGTCACGATCATGCCATGAGCGAGGCCACAGAGAGGAGTTGCAGTTAGACACGGATCTGCTCTGCTCGCAGCTCTTTGAATCCTGAACGTCAGGAGAGAAATGCTACATCGGTCTGAGATCGGTGTCTAAGGGCAACTTTGGTCTACTCAGGATGAGCGGGGGTGGGTGGG
>OMLP01020450.1:12058-24874 GCA_900302685.1 Spondyliosoma cantharus
CTCTCCATTCTCCCATCGGCATTCAACTGATTCATTTCATTTTCATTCTCATCACAGCATTTAATGAACCTTTGTATCCTCTTGACTATGACGTTTGTCTTTGTCATATGTCATATCTTTTTTCAGGTTTTTCCTTTGATTTGCAACCTATCTATAGTTACGTTAGTGTTTGACGAATCTTTACTGGTCTTGTAAAACAATGGTATTTGCTGAGGAAAGTAATAATCCCACTGATCTGTGAATGAAGATTTGTAGACAAGATGCAGGTATCCAAAATTGGCTCAGGGCACTTTGGCACCGCATGCTGGTCACGTACCCCATGTGGGATGAACAATGCACCAGGATCAGTCTTGTGCCATGTACTTGGGTGGATTCCTACACTAGCCCAAGTGCTACTAACTTGAGTCCAACATCCTAACAGCTTCCCAAATTGGATAGCCACACACATGGACCAACGCCAACATTCAACAAGTAATCAATCAATCAATCAATCAGTAATCCTGAGCATTTAGCATTCAGCTCTATTCTGTGACAAGGATTAAGCATAAAAAACACCAGCTGTCTAAAAATATTAATATTAAACATCAAATATTAAGCTTCCACGCTTTTACCTCTACGGACAATCTCATTTTCATTTAGAGGGACAGTGTGTGAGACGCGTGATTGACAGAGAGACGGAGAGAGAGCACGGAAAGGAAATGCAGCAGAACGAATATGCTGCGTTTTTAAGTAGCATTAAAAAAAAGGAAATGCAATATGTGGCGTTCGGTCTTGATGCACCGCCACAAATTAGTCAATGGCTGTGTCTGAAATCCCTCACTACTCCCTATATAGTGCACTACATAGTGAGTATGCCATTTTGTAGTGCTGTCCGAATGTCTGGTGGGAATTTATTATACCCTATATAGGGGACTCAAAGTATCCCACAATGCATCGCAAAAAGTAGTGTACAACTGGTGGTCATATACCATCATGCATTGCGCTGAGAGAAAAATGGCGGACGAACGCAAAGTCCACAACCGGCGTTGATGTATGACGTTTCAACTGTGCAACAGCAGTGACATAATTAACGGTGCCTGAGTGTCTGAAAGTGCTTTTTTCTTTCTGCCGATGAGCTCCCTATATAGTTCACTATGTTGGACTCCCTATGTAGTGACTCGGGAGCAAGGAATGAGTGAGTGATTTGGGACCAGCCAATGTGTGGGAAACACTGGCCCATCCCACGCCATCCTGACATGAAAGTCAGGAGGAGGAAGAAAGTCGGTATGAAGGCCTCTGTGGCTTGCAGAAGCATCACTTCCTAAATATGTAGACATAAAGGGTCGCACCATAACATAAACTCTTGTATAGTCCAGTTGAATACATTCATCCCATAATCCTACTCTTGGTTTTCAGTTTTTGATAAGACTATATGTTATGTATACTTATGTTCTGACTGTGGTCATTTTTCAGGCTTGAATCATATACGATTTAACTATACTGGGTTTTGTATTGTGTAATTTCCAAGGGAAAATGCCATTAAAAGCCTCACAATATCATTAACAGGATGACACACGATTAATCACCCACGTTTAATATTATTTACCCAGTACACATACAAAAGAACAGATGCAGCGTATCCTTCTCACTCCAGCATGGTTCCTGACTTAACACGGCTTCAAGTTTTTAATCCAAGTTCATTTGAAAAGGACCCACCTACTGTCTGCTGGGTGAAGAATGTGAAGTCAAAGAGAGGTCCTGATGATGTTTTGGCTGCAGACTATCCAACTTACTGCACATCAATCCTGCGGGCGGCTCTGCTGAGTTGTGACTGGACAGCAGACCCCAGACTCACCCCGGTGGGAATGCTGGAGGTCTGGCCAGCCCTGACATCCAGGTTACCCCATGCTGCTCCAAGGGCTGGGGGATGTAATTATGGGGAGGCAGAGAGAGGGAGCCTCTTTCCAAACACACACACAGACACACACACACATATACAGACACATGCACACACACGCACACAAAACACCCGGATACAAGCACACAAACCTCCAGAAATATACAGTTTTGCAGGTGCACACAGAAACACATGCGCAAAGAAGCCCGCAGAGACACACAGGTACACTTAGACGAAGGCAGACATACACAGAGAAGTAGATACACTCTGGGGGTATACAGACACACACACACACACACAGACACACACGCCGAGTCGCTGGCAATCCTGTTGTAAATCTGCCAGCTCAATTAATCAAGCAGTTCCCCTGGGGGGTTGCTGGAGCCAGCCTCAAACCCCGCTGACGTGCCCCCAGCGCCGCAGAGCACTCCCACAGGGCTTTAGAGCTCGCTGCTCCCTCGAGAATGACAGGAGGAAATAACTGTCTCAACTGCAGAATGCGACCAGACTCGCATGTGTGACCTCTCTGCTGTGTGTGAGGAGAGAGAGAGAAAGAGTGAGAGAGGGAGATGGCCTGAGTGTGGAATCCATTTTAGCTTCAGTTTTTTTCGCAGTCAGCGATGTACCGCAGTGGCGAATGCTGATTAGTCTTTGCAAACTTCACCTCATACTTAAATGAGTGAATAGTTTGATGCCAGTGACTCAAAAACAACTTATATCTGCTTCTGAAGCGTTGTGACCGCCGTGTCACCAGTGACAGTCGCACTGGAACTTTGTTGTATGGCTGCAGTTTGGTTGGGTTTAGGAAAGATCATGATTCGGCTTAAAATGACTATTACTTAAAAAACGTAGGTTATCTAGGCATCATGTATGTGAGGAAAAACTGTTTGTCGACCCGTCCATACCTCATTCTTTGCTGCCGTAATTATTACTTCAGCCACTAGAGGTCACCTCCTAACAAAAAAAACACAAATATCAATCATTATTAGCTATTTGCATACTTGACCTACATGGTAGCTTTTCTGATGACGAAGGCCTGAAAATTACTTGTGTACAGGAAAGTAATTTTTGTCTGTAACTGAGTCCTTGAAGTCTTACTAATAATAACAGGTTATAAAAGGAAAAGGAAAGGAAAGTATTTGCTTGAATCGGGCCTCATTTTAAAGACACGCATTCATGAAAAACATCTCATTCAGTTAAGTTCAAAGACTCACTTTTTTTTTTTTTTAACCTAAGTTGAGCAGTGCACTTCAGTACGCACGTCAGTAAATGAAATGCATCAGTGCTTGTGCTGATTCTTACTGCTTTCATTAATACTAATACTGAGAGTGCAAACTGCAACAAATCTTACAACTGTTTTTTTTTTTTTTTTTTATGGAGACTTTTAATTTTCAACATAGAGGTTGCTAGCTTAGAGGTTGTGAGTGTTTCCTGTAGAGATAAGGAGAACAGAATGCTGACTGCCAATGGACAGCTAATACCAACTGGAGATTCAGTCTAGTCTGTTGCCAGTGTTCACATTCAGTTCAATACAAAACAAGCTCATGGTTTACGAGATTGTTATATTGTATTATTAAACAAGAAACAAACAAGAACTACGTAATTTGGTACTAATTACAACACACACTATATTAATCATTTGCTAGTGTAAGCTGGACCACTTACTGGGAAGTAACTCCCTGTGACGGGCTGCATGCAGTTCAACCAAAGATGGATTTTTCCTTGTCAGATTATTTCCCTCTCTGGTGGTTTAAAGAAGTAAAGCTACCCAGTATTCCACAAGAAAAAAAAAGCAAAATGTCGATGTTTTTCCACAGTAAGCAGACATTTATCACAATTACTCAGTAGAGATGATGTTTTTACTCACCCTCTCCACATTCCTGGTGTTAGTCTTCCTAAGTATTTGTTTGACCCTAACCCTAACCCTAACCCTTGACTAAAGAAGACAACCATGTTGGGAATGGCTATAGGTCAGTCTTACCCCTCTCATCCCCAGAAACAGACAACTTAAAGCTCTGTTGACTCAGAGGAAACAGCACCCCCTTCTGATCAAATGTTTTCATTTAGAGCAGGATGGTAGGCTGTATTATTATCATTAGTTTAATGCTGCACACTGTAACTAAAGATCTGAGTTGCATTTGTTCAGACCCCACATTTTATATCAGTAACGTTAGATAGAATGAATTGGTCTTGTAACCTTCATATGAATCTATCAGTTCAAGAGAGAGCATGTTAATATTTTTTTTCAGGTGAGTAGTTTAAACTGCTTAATGAAAAACCTTCACTAGAAAAACAACAGGCGTTGTACTGACTTTACCTCATCTGTCTCATCATGAGAGAGAGAGACACAGACAAGGTTGCTGTTGACAGATCTCTCCTCATCTTTTAACATTATATGCTTCACAGTCTCCAGAGATTCTTCTTACATCTGAGGTTTGATCTAGGCATTGTGGACTCACTGACGGATTTCAGTGTTTGCAGCTCAGTGGTTTTCTGTCGTCCTCTAGTTGCCTCCATGGCTCTAACCTTTATTCATTACTTACATGGTGGTATTTACTCAAATACTTACTTTATATGACTTAATACTGTATAAATTACAATATTATTATGTCGATAAGACTTTATTCATCCCAGGGTTACAATCGACCCAGTGGTGGTAAAAAGAGTTATTTAAAGTGGCTCCCTGTTTCACTATTTGTAGGTTATAGATTTATGTTCAGGATCTTGTAATCCAATCGCCAGAATAAACATGGCAATGTTGAAACTTTAGGAAAAGATTGTGTAATGGCCTAAAATACCAGGTTTTATCACCACAAACACGACTGAAACCTGACATCTTGTCAAAAATGTTTAATATTTAAGACACTGTCTTGGACAGTGGTCTCTGGCTTGGCCCCTCCAACCAGGCTTGTATGAACATAATATGACATATATTGTGGAAATGTTCATAGGACATGTAAGACATTGGTAAGACATGGTTTTTTTTCAACAGTTGAAACGCCCCTTATCAGGTCCAAATGGATTTTGATTGTAGATCAATTGTGATGGACTGAACATCTATGCAGTGTATTTTTTCTTTGTGCCTACTCATTGGTGAGGTTGACTAAAATTAGCCAGAGAATGACAAAGTATGATGGCCTTTGGGAGACTCTCATTATCATCGTTCATCAACGGAGTTTCCAAAAATGATATATCTCTGTTTCAATTTCAGATTTAAACACCAAATGGTTTTTTCAGTGTACTCTAAGAACAAATGCATTTATCTCTTGTATTTCTGCATGGATATTAAAGTTCATATTTGCAAGAATTGGATGGTAAGAAAATGTTATTATGCTCTATATACCTTTATATGTCAAATCTTAAAGTCAACTGTAATTGAAAGATGTTAATCCTATTCATTATAATTACAGATATTAAAATAAAACGATTTAATCACATTTTGATATATGGCTATATATTAATAATTATTTTGGCTCTTTATGACCAAAATAGTCATACATTCTGTCATTTTGTTATTTACTGGTGGAATTATAGCGAAAGTAAGGTATGTGTGTATTTGCCGGGGACCCCTTGGAACCCACTCAAGAACCCCTGAGGGTACCCTGGAGCCAACTTTGAGAACCACTCCTCCCAGACCCTGAAGAGGGAGCCAGTTCATAAGGGACGGTCAGTTTATGTACATGCGGTATTAAAGCCATTCCACCTTGAACACGTCCGATCTTGTCTGACAATTCGTTAAATGTCCAATCATCACATATATATATATATACAACACATTAGGCTGAAGAACAAAACACGTTTAAATTAAAGCTCTAACTAGATATTTTCTCCACATCATACCAAACATATTTCATGTAGCTGTAATAAGAGGTTCCAAGGCTGTTTCTGTTTCAATCAACCTGAACTGCTGCAGAATCAGCCACAGTAAACTGCTGCCAATGAGTCAGGCACTTAACCTTTGGCAGTACGAGATTATAGTTGAACACTGCAGGTGGCTTTTTCAGTGTGTGTTTGTGAGAAAGAAATGCCTCGAAGAGTATCTACAACAAATCTGCCTGCTGAGCCAAGAGGATGTTCCTGACCTTCTGTGACATTTCCAAACAGCCAAGTTGTCAGGAGCTGTCAGTCTGCCATGCGTCTGCTCACTGGGCTGCATGTTCACATCACACCGGCAGATGGCAGGAGTGCACTGCTACGAGTGCAGCCGACTTCCTGTACTGAGGATGTGGGCGCTTTGCCTGACTGCCAACTCAGGCATTATCTCACCCCAGTTTGATTCCATTACACAGGCAGAGGGGGAAAATAAGGCTGACTCACAGTGCTGCTGCTCTCCCAGTCAATGAATGAAGTGCTCCCCAAGACCAAATGAGATAGGCCTCTACTAAATCTTCACTTAATGCCTCATTACAATCAGAGACTTCTGAATATGGCCTCTTTAAGACCATGATAGCAGGCAGGCTGAAATTCATGAATACAAGGTCACGGTTGCTTTGTATGGAAACCTGTTGGCAGTCATCATATTGGCACTGGAAAAATCTGGCGCTATTGAGTTCTGTTAATCAGCTTGTTCAACAGTTTTTTTTTTGTTTTTTGTCTCCAGTGAATTGACATGACAGTGCTTGGTTACTGTAATCTGGAGCTACTGGAAGCCCAGGAAGTCTGGTCACCAAGATATAATGTTAGCAAGGTTTCTCCAAACTTCAGATATGGCTGAGGTTGACATGTGTGGCATGCCACATTGACATTATATGCTTATTAGGACTTTCACATCAGGAGTTGAAGGAGGTAGCGTTATTACAACTACCAAACGGGCAAAAGCAGTTTAGCAGGAGTAGTTGGGGGTGCTTCCGGCCAAAACTGTCTATTTGTCAGGGGTAGGTTGGACCATCTGCAGCTGCGTTTGTGGCAACTAAACCACAAGATTTTCATGGGAAATAGGCACATTTCCAGAGGTTTATGTTGAGACTAAAACATTGTTTTTTCACAGGAAGTCGGACCATCTCCAGACATTTATTCGATGACCAAAACTTGGTGTTTTTCGTGGGAAGCCTGACCATCCCCAGCTGTCTTTTTTTGTGGCGACCAAGAGCAGGGGGTTTCTCCTGGGAAGACGAAGTATCTCTCTGCATTTTTTGTGCCAACCAAAAAGGTTGTTTTTCAAGAAAGGTGGACCATCTCAAGCCATGATATTGGTGACCAAAACTCTGTGTTTTTCACAGGAAGTCATAACATGTATTGTGCTCATCAAAACAGGTGACCACAGGGAGCTTAAAAGTTGGCTATTGTTAGTTTAAGGAAGCCAATAATACAAATGTACACCTTTTTATTAGTTTGCACTGATCTTCAGCCTCTTTGAGGGTTAAAGATAACATGGCTACATTTGGTCTATGAGCATTGTCTTTTATATTATCTATATATCTTATATTCATATAACTTGCTAGTCTGCATTTGGGTCTTCCCTATAATTTCACTTAGTATAAAGTATCTTACATGATTTTATGTTATAATGGTATATTGTATTTCATACATGCATTATGCATGTTTTTCCCTACAATCACCATTTTTCCACCTCTAGCAAGTCAAGTCCCAAATAGCCCACTGGAATCATTCCATTACAATCCATGATTATCAGCCACCACACATGAACAGCATTTCGCTAAGCTGCCCACATCCTCCTTTTAAAGGTCAGCAGCCAACAAGTGATCTCTGGTGGAGGAAACTGGTGCTTGGAGCCAATTCACTAGGAGGACTCAACGTCAGTTTGGATGTGGCATGGGTGACCAATCAGTCACCCATGCCAATGTGACCAAATAGTCACATGATGAATCAAGCCTAACTACAGCACAGCAGTACACTACAGCAGTAACTATGTGCTTGAGTAAATGTACATAGTTACATTCCATTGGTGAAAAGCAATAAATGATTTTTTTTAAAAAAGGGCCATGAAAAATGAAAACAAATAACAATTTAGCATTCTTTCCCTGCCTGACAGGGTGAGGTCACCAAATACTTTCCATCTTTTGAAACAGTTATGGCAAGAATACAGTGTATGATGAGAAACAGATATCCAGTTCACTCCACTGCTGCCCTTGATTAATTTCAGCATGTCAGACTGTGCATTAATCTTCCGTGTTCATGGCTCTTTGCAGGCCAGCTGCACATGGAAAGACGCCCATGTTAGGTTCATGATCGCTGCAGTGACATCTCTGACTCTCCTGCACTAAAAAACACTAATCCTCTATAGTGATAGTGTAATGCACTACGTTGTCAATATTGACACCCTGACAGCTTACATAAAGGTCCAAGTTTGTCGCTATAGGCTAATGTGGTTGCGTATATGAGGGGATGTCACCCTTACACGACCATTTTCACCAAATATGACAGTCTCTGACTGAAATATCAGCCATGACTCATTGCTTCCTCTGCCATTTTCTCTCTGACTAATGTCTAACACTTGGAGGTTGGTATTGCTTCCTGGAATCAAATTGGTACCATCAGAGAGCAGTGAAATATTTTTTTCCCATTTTGACCTGTTTACTGAGGAACCATATTGCATGTGGTGATGTGAGCAACATATTACTGTTTAGATACAGTGCTGGAGGTTCAGGTTTGCATTCTGAGTGGGAAGGGCAGTAGGACCCTGAAAAGCAGCATGCATAACAGTAAAATATACATATGAATCAATGAGAAAATTACGATTTGAAGTAATTTGGCTGCTGTTGGCTCAATAGAAATCAAGATCTAGTCTAAATACTGTATATCAATCAACCACTTGCTACAGGTGCGTATCTAATTTTAGGATAACCATGCAGAATGCAAGCACTTGATAATGACGACAAGGGCTAAACAAAGTTTTTTACTGACTGTGGTTTGAATCAGGGTTGATTTTTTTTCGGATGTTCCCACCTGACAAAGTTTGATGATGTGAAAATGGTTTAGTGTGTGTGCTATCTGTGTCATAATAGGATTTCTACAATATATCTCAAATCACGTTTTTTTCCAGCCAAGTTTGTGGCAACAGTACTAGGTATTTTAAGGGGCAAATTATTTTTCCCAAACCTTAACCAAGTGATTTTGAGCCTAAACCCAACCAAACCAGCAAAAGTACAGTACATTTGCAAAAGTTTCAATAGATTTGTGGTTTGCGAGGCATATTTACCTGAAAGCCTTGTGGGTAATTCCTCACAGTGGACAAGTTCAACTTTTTTTCGGCAAACAATTTACGAGCATGTGCTGCCTGGTACTTGCAAGTCCCAATTGATTGCAAAACTCATATGGAACTTATCACAACCCAATCATTTGGATAGCGCCATTTCGCTCCACTAAATAAAAGGTCTCAAGCTGAGTGCTTTGTTGTGTTCTGCAAGAGCTAAAAACAGCAATGGTTAAAATTTAAACTTCAAAAGTAACCCAGCTAAAGTGGATCTGAGCTTCAAAAAACGTTTCAGAAAACACAATGAACACCAATCACGTTTTCTGAAATATTTCCGTGTTTAGACCCTCAGGGCTACGGTACTTGACAGCCACTAAACATCTTGTTTTGCTGACCTCCAGTGGTGTCAGAGGTCAGTAACACACAGCTTTTAGCTAGTGTTATGTTTAGCTTTTTTTCTCCTAACCAGCCATGAATGTCTTAATACAGCTATTAAGACAAGGCTAACAGGGTACATTATTTTATATTCCATGTTTTTTCCCAGGATACTTATATTAAAGAACAATATAAGGTGACTAATTACTTTTTGAATATATTAAAATAAATCAGTGATGCGTCAGATCTTGCCTTGAAGTGGAAGCCTTGGCAAATAGAACTTATTGGACTGAATTGTGGGTACTCTGAGTGATGGCCACTACATGCTTAGTAATTACCTTTAAGTGGTTTTGCCAAATAAAAACAGCACAGCTCAGACGCTGACCCTGTAAATTTATTGGCAGTAATTTTAGCCACGGAGCTCCCGGACTCTTAAACCCACAGTGCCTTAAAGCTTAACCCTAAAAGAAACAGTTGTAACAGATCCAATATGTGTAATTGGAAGCTGTATTTTTATATTTAATGGATAGTGTCGAGGCCTTAATGAAACAAGCCATCGCACGTTTTCAAGAAATTACTTTTATCTAGAAGCCAGCGTGTCTGTCAGACGGCCCTGACACCTCCATCATTTGTCAAGCCGTATTGATTGCGTGTCCATCCGCAACCAGCATCTGATGATGCCTGAAGTGTCAGCACCTTCCTTGTGACCTCTCTATGGGGAGGTGAGGTGTCGACCTGTCACTTTGCACCATGTGCCTGTCATTATGTCTGAGTGGGGAACTGCCACATGTCTGCTGGTCAGACCAGCTCTGCAGAGGTTCAAAGGCTTCGGGGAATAAGTCATTTCAGTCCACCAAATGGATTTTTATAATAGAATTTTCAAGGGCAGTGGAATAGTGAATAAAGCCCGCTGCTGTATGAGTGTTTGATGTGAGCTGATCACAACTCAGCAATATGAAGACTTCTGGCCTGCCCGGTATAATGAAAGGTACTGAAATGAGCACAACGTCTTAAAATACAAATCATTCGATGTTTGCTCTGTGCATGCAAAGTAGGAGACATACTTTTTCTTATCTGAAAAGATAATACAGTCACAAATTAATAGGGATTGTATGAGGCTTACTTGGGTCTAGAAGCAAAAGCCAGGCACTTCCCAGGCTTTAATGAATATGAAATTCTCCCAGTTAAATCTTCTGGACAAAAAATGAGCAATCGTATCAAAAAAATATCTGGTTCTTAAAAAAAATTTAGAAGTCTGCACACACAAAAACTTAAGGAAAAAAAAAAAACTCCCAAAGAAGATTGTGTTAAGCAAGACTTTGAAATTGCATTGTGTGCCACTAACATCAAATGAAGCAGTATTTTGTGTGTAGAAGCCCGGTAATACAGTCAGCAATTTGATTTTCTTTTAATTGTCAATTAAAATAAGATGAACCCAGCAAACTCTATGCTGATGTCACATTTGTATACAGTTCTGAGTTTGCTACAGCTCTAGTTAAAGACTCTAATTGGCTTTCACGCCATACATTGTCAAGAAATTCAGCTGAATGTATTAGTTTATGGGTTACTTGCCATACCAAAAACAGAGGTATACTTGATGTATATACTTGGTGTATATTGAAATGTGATCTGCATTTCACACCTCACGTTAGTTTTCTAGACTAGACTAGACCTTTAACTTACTACCGGCTAAATTGAAAAATATTCAATCATTTTCTAAATAAGGATCTCCTCGTTAACACTATTTACTTCTTCATAGCTCTACTGTATAATGACTTGGTTTTGGCATTAACTGTAGTTTTGATTGAGTGCAAAATTACAACTTCCTTTTATTTCTGAACATGCAGAAACTGAAACTAATTTGCCTGTCGCTCTCACTTAATATCACTATTGAAAACCAAACAGCCAGAAATCTAGCTGCAGATATTTCTTCCTCTAACTACTGATGTACAGACATTGCCCATGAAAGACGCTCTTACTTAAGATTATTTATTAGACAAGAAATAGGTTTCTCTCAATATCCCGGAGAATCCCATTGTTAAGATCGAAGGCCGCTCCCTGACTCAGCAAATAATCTGTCTGGTGAGAGCAGTCCTTGAGTTTTTTTAATTACCCTAATGCACATGCAGGCGGAAGACAAAGCCTTGACTGTGCAGTCTCTCCCGGTGTATTTTGTAGCAGAATGTAATAAATGCAGACTTACAGTCGGACTGGTGCTCAGCAGTGTATAAGACTCACAGCGATGTTTATATGTTCAGTTGGCATTAAATACATCTAGCTTACAATTAAGCCAGTTGCAATCAACAATTTTATTTTTTCCTGGTTCAGAACACAAATTGGAAAACTGTTTGAAATGGACAGAGTTCGTCCATTTCAAACACATACTGTCAGCTTAATCCTTGATCAAAGAAAGTGACATGAAAGACTAGTCTTTATATCACTTGCACAGAAAGAGACACTTGCCAGGCACATCATCACATGTCGGCATGAATCACTTTCCTCTCACTCCATTTACTGCTGTGCTCGGATCAGCTCCCGATCTTGAAACTTGTTAATGTCCCCGCAATCCTCACTGAGGCGGCTCTCCCTCAGTGGAGGGTGGGGGTTCACCCTGAGGCATAATGGCTGCACTCCAGCTCATGCCAACTGCTGTAGTTAAAGCCCTCTGGCTGCTGAGGTGTCCATGTCGGCCTGAGTGAGGTGGGTCTTCAGAGAGGAGCAGAGGTTTCGTCGCCTGCCTTTATGCAGGTACACAAGGTGCTGCAGTCTGTGTTGGACATAGAGCTGTACCTTCTGCTCTGTGTGTGTTCAAGATTCAAGATTCAAAGGTTTATTTATCATTTATTTACGCAATTGTACAAAAGTACAGCATGTGAAATGAAATTACAACCACTCCGTAGACTGTGCATGATTATAGTGCAACCAGAAAATAAAATGCAAATAAGAAAATAAACTGAACAAGATAATACAACAACAGACTTAAATTTAAAGTCCGTGTAAAGCAAATTCAGCAATTTTCTTCTAAATACATTAAATAGGTCATAAATGTATTTCCTTAAAACATGTAAAAAGCCATTCAATCATTTAGAATTTAATTGTGGAGCTGGGCTTCACAAACTGTGTTTCAAAATTTCTGTGTTCAGGATTTAATGGGCGGGTCAGAAATCATAGCCGCGTTACGTAACGGAGCCATCATTAGCATAAACCTGACCGAAGCTATAAATACATTCAGCGCATTATCTTCGGTGGTTTACCTGCTCGCTGTGGAGTCTCGGATAGCATCTCTTACGATAGTTTGCAGCTAGCTAACCAGTCAACCAGTCAGCTAACCAGTCAACCAGTCAGCTAACCAGTCATGTCTCCTCCACGTTGCTCGTGCATCTTTCCTGGATGCCACAGTGTGCAGGGTAAC
>OMLP01020456.1:0-15120 GCA_900302685.1 Spondyliosoma cantharus
TTTTTCATCTCTATATATGAATTACGGAAGAGGATTAGGGCAACATGTGAATTTTTTTGAGTACATTTTTGAGTTCTGACATTAAAATCAGAATTCTGAGAAAAAAAGTCAGAATTCTGAGATTAAAATCAGAATCTGAGAAAAAAGTCAGAACTCAAAGTCTGATCTGAACTGAGTCTGATTCTGATATATAAAACACATGATGAGAGGGTAAGACAACAAAAAGGGAATCAGATTAAATGGCATTATTATTATCATTGTTGAAAAGTAATAATAATAAAAACAGCAATCGTGATAATCAATGATGATAATGTTCCTGATAATAATAACATGATGTGCAAAATAAAGCTGACAACCGTATCTGACACTTTAAAAAGTAAAACAAAGAAAGTGTGGAGGCCTTGACAAAACAAAAGGCAACGGTAATGCATTTAACACGTTTAGAAGTTTAAATGTAAGTCAATTCATCAGCATTGTTAACGTTCCTACAGTCTATTTTACTCACTAAAACGAATCATTGAATAAACTGCTTTGCTTGTAAAAAAAATAAAAATAAAATAAAATAGTTAATGTAGATTCTAACTTTTTACGTATTTACACTTCCCTTGTCTAAAGCGTGGAAGTTTCCGAGGGGGCATTGAAGGCGGCACGCAGCCACGGTGCGGTGATCACATCAGCCGGCAGCTCCATGGAGGAGAGCTGCTCAGCTTCTCCTGTGTTTTTTAGTTTGTGGTCATGGCCAAACAGTACGACGTGTTGTTCAGGCTGCTCATGCTCGGGGACTCGGGGGTCGGGAAGACGTGTATGCTGCGCCGGTTCACGGAGAGTGAATTTGATCCGTCACATATCTCCACCATAGGTGAGTAAAGTCATCCAACAAGTTTTTTAAAGTGACGTCTGTTTCCGAACTCTTCCTATTCATGACTCTGTGTCAGCCACAGGTTGAACCAGACACACAGCAGTCATTACTTTTCTTTCTTTCTTTCTTTCTTTTTTTTTCTTTTTCTTTACAGAATCACTGTTTTCAATGCACTCTCAGAACAATTTATTGTAGTTTTCCCTTTAATTCAAAGTGTCTGAGCAGGCCCTACTTAGCTGGAAGGATTAGTGCAGACCAAAACAGCCCTGAAAAACAACCATGTACACAATAGTTGCAGAGCCAAAGTTATGACTGCTGTGCAAAAACAACGACATTGTCTGATGGAGATATGGCTCCGAGAGAGATACTAAAAGGCTGTAGAGGAGGTCTGAGAGGGCAGGTCTGTGAAATGTGTCACAGTAACAATGGAGAGGAAGGTCAACAGGAAAGGAAACATCACTTTCTCTGCCCCTTAAACTGTAGGATATTTGATCGTGTTTATTAGTGCTCCGTTCCTGCCCTGATGACTTGGAGGAAAAAAATGGTGGGGCTGTTTCTATTTTCCATGGCAGACTTCGGTTTGTTGTTACTGTAAGAGAAAGAGCTGTAGCGTGGAGTATTCATGCAGAGTGAGAGGGCTTTACGTGGGATTAAACCTGGTTATATGAAACGAAGCAAAAAAAGTTAATGTTCCAGATCTGCATCCTCGTACAGTCTTGTGTTTCATAGAGAATGTGTACTGTTAATGACACATTTGCATTGGAACACGAGACTACAGTCATGGTGCCATCTGGACAGATCCGGGAGCAGCTTCATCGACAGCGATGAACATGATTCATCTGGGATATGCTGCATTTTCTGATTCACTGTATTCACTGGATGTAACATTTAAAAAAAAAAAACAACAAACATGTCTGCTGGCCAATCATTCAGTAATTTTGTTTGTTGTTTGTTTTGTTTTGCAGCTGTATGAATGGAATGATCGGCCAACTAATTGATTATCCGATTGACAGGAAAGGAATCAGCAACTACTACGTTTATTTACATTGTCTTATGTGACGTTAAAATGAAATTTAGACTGCAAGTCAGATAAAAAAAAAAAAAAAAAAAAACAGGCGAGTTGAAGAGGTTAATGAAGGATCTCACCTTTCCGTGGGATTTATGAAAGTTTGATGGGTATCTTTCATGATTCTGTGACAGTTTTACACCAAAAGATAAAATTGAACAATCAGGGAAGTAGGTCCCAGGGGAAGGTGGAGGGCTGAAAATAATGAGCAGATGAAGAATTATTAAAACATTTCATACCGCATATAGTGAGAACTACAGATGCCGAAAAGTTGAGGAAAAAAGGGTCTTGAGTTTCAAGCTGGATGTCATTTTTATTATGATCATTTTATTCCAGACATACCATTTCCATAAAACCCACACAGCTCCTATAAAATGGAAATACTGCACTCCGCCTTTGAATGATTGTCACTGGATGCTTAGAGGAACGGCAGCATCTACAAACAAAATGTGGAAAGTCAACACAGTAACACTGGCTAGGCCTACTGCAGATACAGGTTATATAGCTACATTTTGACTAATATCCAGTAGTTGCAGTTTGCCATATAATATTGAGGATAAAAAAATAAATTAAAAACAGAATACAGTCCACATACAGTTTAAGCATCTAGTACTATAAATATTATGCAGCATAAATAATAGAAAAATAAATGTGTTGTTTAGAGTGGACTTTGAGTTGTAGTGGCAGCATAAAAAAGTTGATTCACAAAGGCATTCCAATACGTTGTCTTTAATATAAACCAGTGGAGTGATCACAAGCGACACATTGACGTTGTTGGCAGACACATTTCGTAGCCCTCCCTTTACTTGTCCTGTTACCTAGTGGGAGAAAAAAAAAAAAACGCCGCTCACATCGGTTGCGGTGTCCTTGTGGAGACACAGTGATTTAAAAGTTGACACTACGCCGTGCCTGAGAAACTGTTCATTAGGCCATAATGGTCTCTCCGAGCAACACTCGTCCAGTGCTCACAAACACACAAAAGCCCTCGTAAAGTACCACAAAGCTGGGCTGTTCGCCGGTGGCTTCGGCGGCTCCACTTCTCAGTACCTTCACATGCCGTTTTGTTGTGTCGGCCCCGACCTCTGCGAGATATAAAGCGTAAATTGTCTACTTTCTTTCTTTTGTCAGGCGTTGACTTTAAAATGAAAACGCTTGAAATAGATGGAATCAAGGTGCGAGTGCAGATATGGTAAGTCACACTTTATCATCATGTCTGTTGCATTTACAGCAAGTGTGATCGTCTCCGGTTGACGTGTTTTTGTCTTGATTGCAGGGACACGGCGGGTCAGGAACGATATCAAACCATTACCAAACAGTACTACAGGAGGGCACAGGTGAGGACCCCTCTGCATGAACAACCAGTGGAGTCCGGGTACCTCCATGTGCTACTGCAGAACTCCTTCTTTAACTGTTCTCTCTTCTCTAGGGCATCATCTTTGTGTACGACATCACATGCAAGTCGTCCTTTCTGCACCTGGCCAAGTGGGCGAGTGATGTCGACGAAGTAAGACAATAAGCAGAATCTCGTTTCACTCTCTTGAACTTGTTGCCCTTCGCAGTGAGCCGGTGTTTGTGGTATTACCTCTCAGTGCTGTTTATGCTCGCCGCGCTCACCCGGTGGCTTAGTGTGAGTGACAAGATGATGAAGTTCCTTATCTCTGTGCCGGTCGTCGTTGTTTTGCAGTGTGCCCCAGACGTAGTGCAGAGGATACTGGTAGGGAACAAGTGTGATGAGGAGCTCATGAGGCAGGTGACAACGGACCAAGGAAGCCAGGTTTGATTGAACCTTATTTTGTGGTTTTGATTTATTATTAAGTAGTTTGTATCTACTTTCTTATATTTAACTTGGTCTTTGATGGATCACGTACTGTGTGGGATTTTGTAGACATACAAAATGATCCAAAGTTCTTAGTACTGCACTGTTTGAAAGTTAAGACATTTGTTTTAAGTACTCGAAAATGATCAAATTGTGATGCAAAATTAAACATTTAAAAAAGCCTACAACACATTGCAAAGTGCAAAGCATAAAAGCTCAATCAATGGTAATACTGACTATGAAAATAGCTATGAAAGACCTTTTGTCGTACACATTTCTTACCATATCCAACTGGATCCTGCAGCTGGCAGAGACCTATGGGATGGACTTCTTTGAGACCAGTGCCTCCACCAACAGCAACATCAGTGAGGTCGGACAAAGAAACTGTTTGTCACATTGTAAATGTACACAAATATTACAGGGAACTCCCGTGCTTCTTTTATGATCTGCGTGTTGATTTTGCACTTCCTCCTTCCTTCAGTCCTTCACTCGCATGGCAGAACTGGTGCTGCAGGCTCACAAGAGAGACGTGGACGTCTTGTTGGGATCTCTGGACGATTATCTGGAGAGGGCCGCGCTGGAGGAGGAGAAAGGCGGTCAAGATGCCGAGGACAACGCTCAGAGGAGCTGCGCCTGTTAGAGGACGACAGCAGTGCCTTGGCTCATACTGCAGCTAGAGACAGTGATCCGCATTCCTCATAGATGCTGTGACCTGCTGGCCCAGAGTGTGCAGGTAGCAGCAGCAGCCAGCAGAGGGACAGTTCTGTTGCATGATCACTGAACTCTGTAGCCAGCGAAGAGAAACATCTACAGTGCACGAGTGGCTCTATCAATGCACACGCTCTCTTCACTTTCCTTGGTGAAGTGCACTATACGTCTATTCAGTCAATTTACTCTATTTTCATCACTTTTCCTTTGTAGTTACTTTTTAGAATTTGACACGCAGGACACACATCTACTAATCCATTGGTGACGTGTGGCTTCATATCAATGAAATCTGTTTTTTTAAGTTGCAATGAGCGCATTTTCTACAACAAGGTAGCCGGAGGACGGAGCTGAATTATTTACACCCTGAAACTCAAACCAACCCGGGATGGATTCATTTACACAATGAACTTATTTCCTCGAGGGAGACGGTGTTGTGCCATGTTCAGTGACCTTTCTGACTGCAGTACATGTTTATTTACCACCCTGAATGTATGTGTGTGCCTTGTTTTATGAATGTCACAGACGAGCCTGCTGTATATTATGAATTTAAGCAGTGTTGCTGCCGCTTAAAGTAATGTCTTCAGGGTCTGCCGAGGTGCCACATGTAATGTAATTTTAATGTAACGTTTCAAACTCAAGGATTTCGCAGAATATCGAGTAATTAAATTAATAAACTGACATCGAGGTATTTGACAACAAATTCCGAGCTGTGCTGAGTCACTAAATTTGGATTTGGAGAGTGGAGTGAGGTCCGCGGAGAGTTCACGCAGTAGGTTCATTCATTTTTTAGCACCTGTTGTGAAAGACAGGTGATCACATGCTAAATTTTTGATGACTGAGAAAACGGATACATGTCCGTAAAGCCAAACGCATGACAAAATGCGTGCTTATTCCCACAACTTTCTGAAATGGGGATGTCAGAATGATGACGAATGTTCCAAAGAATTCCAGTGATTGAAAGTCTGACATCTGGGCTCAAAGAAAATATGAAATGTAAAAAAATGTTCAAAGCTTTTCCCCAATAGGACAACACAACATTTTGCAAATCATGCTAAAACTACTTCATGTTCTTGTGTGGCTTTACAATGACTTACATCCATCCATCCGAAACTTGTGATCAGTATCGCGTGTCAGGTGTGGATCAGTTTCCTGCAGAGACATTTGACACCCATGAAAGGCAGCTCTCTGCCCCGGGTGAGTCAGGTGAACGAGCAGCAGGGTACAGTCGCACGCCGAGATCCAGTCTGCATCCACCGTGGAAGCACAGGAGCCGAGATGACGTTCATCGCCAAGACCTTCTACGACCTGAAGGCCACCACGCTGGAGGGAGACTCGGTGGATTTCAACGTGTTCAGGGGACGGGTGGTCCTGATAGAGAATGTGGCCTCGCTCTGAGGCACCACCACCCGGGACTACAGCGAGCTCAACCAGCTGCAGAGCAAGTACCCGCATCGGCTGGTGGTCCTGGGTTTTCCTTGTAACCAGTTTGGATATCAGGTAATGCGGTGTGACACAATTTGATGCAAAATCGCATAAAAGTACTTTGTATGCTGACGATTTTGTATTAATCATGTCAGACCTGGTTCAACACGAAGTTCCCCAAAGTTAGTGCTTTTCACCTGATTCCACCAAGATGGTCATAGTCAATTTAATTCCACTATTAGATACTTTTCAAAAGAATTTTGAGCTTTTTCCCAATGTCCTAGCGAGGCCAGGCTTCTCTCTGAATATTCCCCCATGTTTGATGTAACGATTCACGTTGTATTAGGAGCCCAACAGATATATCAGTCAACCTTTTTCTGGCCTATCAAGTGACGACTCAGGAGATTTCAGGGGCAGGGGCAAAAAAAAAAAAAAAAAAAAGGGCACCAGCTGTGTGCAGTGGGGCATCCAAGAGGGCACTTTCACTTTTTGAACATGGGGAAATAACTATGTATATGTTATCCGATATGAAAATGGTATTTATGGGGCGCCGTTTATCTCAGTGGGTAGAGCGGGCGTCCCATGTGCAGAGGCTTTGTCCTCGCTGCGGTGGCCCCCGGGTTTGAGTCCCGGCCTGGGCGCCCTTTGCTGCCCCTTCTCTCTCAACCTGTTTCCTGTCACGTCTTTAAGCTGTTCTGTCAATAAAGCCAAAAAGGCCCAAAAAATTTACTTTAATGTAGAAAAAGATGCTTGGGGTATTTATCAAATTCCTAGCCAAGTTTGAAGTTTCACTGCACTTATGTCATTGTGGACAGTAAAGTTTATTGTTAAGCTGTAAAAATTCCTGCCTTCATTACTTAGGTATGGCTGTCCCAAGTGCTTGATAACCACATTTGAGGATCAGTGTGTTTATGTATTCTGTGTGTGTATGCATGTAGAATATCTGCTGATGTATCACTATCAGGATTTTGTTGGTTGGTCTCTAATTGTATTCACCCAAAGACTCTTTCGTCATTGCATAGTGTGCAAACTGCATCTGGCACTTCACCTTTGATAGGACAAGTACCTGCCTAACATTGCCTAACACAGTGTGATTTTGTTGATGATTTCTGATTACTATAGTGTAATCAGTGTAATTCCCACCATTACCAAACTGAGAAGCAAACACTGAGCCTTGAAGCCTGAGCAATGTTGCTCTGGATTATAAAACAGCTGGACAATATGAAAAAGGGTGCTTGTGTTTTGCAGGAGAACTGCTCCAATGGCGAGATCCTGAACTCCCTGCAGCACGTGCGTCCAGGCGGAGGTTTTCAGCCCAGCTTCACCATCTTCGAGAAGTGCGACGTCAACGGAACAAACACACATCCGGTCTTTGCCTACCTTAAAGACAAGCTCCCCTACCCCGATGACGACCCAAGCTCCCTCATGCAGGACCCCAAGTTTCTGGTTTGGAGTCCCATCAACAGGACGGACGTCTCTTGGAACTTTGAGAAATTCCTCATCGGGCCAGAGGGAGAGCCCTTTAAAAGATACAGCAAAAAGTTCCCCACCATCGACATCGAACCCGACATCCAAAGACTGCTGAGATTAACTAAGAACTAAGAATAGACCTCCACCTCTTAACGACTTCCCATCCATCACAGTCAAAGCTGATATGCTGTCCTCCACACTTTTAAGCCTTAATAAATGAGGGTGATATTCTAAAAATGACGAGGGAATATTATCTGAGGCCTTGTAAGTGCTTAAGAGCAGCGGAGGAGTAAATTGAATAAAATGTGAACGGAACAAATGTGGGTATTCTTCAAAAAAAAATTATGACTTGAAAAACCAGTCCTTGCCTGTCAGTTTGTCTCATGTCGTACGCTAGCCTAGCCAGCAGATGGCGCTGCTGAATTGATCATACAGACAGATAACTTCTGTCAGGCTTTTCCCAAATTAACATTCACAGCACACACGCTCACAAAATGTTTGCACTGGAATAAAACCCTAAAAACCAATATGCTCTCTCACTGATGCATCTTTTATTGATTGGATCACATATACGCCGAGGCACCTGTTATAAAGATGTGTGCCTCGGATGCAAGGTTGACACAAATAGATGTTGTCATGTCTGGAACAGCTCTGTGTGAGCATCCTAATGAGGCTTGAAATACAGTAGGAAGGGGAATTATAATGCGCGTTGTCACGGCACACTAAGACAACTCCTCTGCACCGTGTATCCTCCAGCCTGCTGATTCATTCTATATTCTGTGCATTCGTTATGTTTCCGAGAAAGATGTGCTGATCCCGGCTGCAGGGATGCTTTACAACCACGGTGACACCTGAAGACGAGCCCTAAATCATGCGTTTGGGAAAGCATCAGCCTTGCCAACTGTGTAATGAGCTCTTATCCAGCTTTAATTTCCTATGCACAGTATGCGTTGTTTTTGCGAGGTCTGCAGATTAGCAGTGGATTTTCTGCACATCCGCTCACATCCACATCAGCTGATGATGTCGGAGCCACAGGCCACATGGGCCAGGCAGTGCCCTGATGTCTTTGGCAGGTTGCTGCAGAGACAGCAGTGAAGCGCCAGGTCACCTAACACTGTTTTATTTTCTGTTTGTGGACAGCCCGACTGTCTTTGCATATCACATTTAAATATTTGTGTTGTCAAGGTGCACAGGGAGATGTGATTTCCTGCAAGTCCACTGGTCCGCGGTTGACATTCAGGTAAGTAATGTTGCCTATTAGAAGGCAGCAAATATTGGAGGAGGAATGCCAGGGGCCTCTCCTCTGCAATGCTCCCCTGCACACACAGCTTGCAGGAAAAAAAAAATACCACCAAAGATAGTTTATACTTGAGCGATGAATCATTCAATTCAGTTCTCGAAAATAATGAAACCAACTAAAATAACAGAATAAAACATAGCGTTATAGTTTCCCGACTGAATTTTTATAAAAATGGAGCACGTATTCTAACTAAATCCCCGGACAATACTTTATAACCCTGCATGTGACAGAAAAACCATAGAGATAAGATTCAATTCAACTATCATCAAACTATTATTGAAAGTTCCATAGATAATCAAATCATAGAATCATCATAGAACTATTTTCGTGGTGGAGTGTGGAAGATTCACTACCTGGGGGAAGGCACTGCTCCATAGTCTGGTGGAGAGGATACCTCTGTATTGCTTGCCAGACTGCAGCAGGATAAATTCCTAAATATGCAAACAAACACTCAATTTTTCTACAAAAGGCATTTATGACAATGCAACGTTGCATTTTAAGACTGCTTGACTAGTTTTTTTGAATGTTCTCTCAATTTTTAGCAACTTTAAAGGTGCAATACGCAAGTATTTTAAAACAACAATGCAATAAACCTTGATCAAATTTGACCAAACCTATACACGATACAGGTACAGGTATACCGGTCATAAACTAAATCAGTTGACAATGATCCAAAACATATAGTAATCAGCTACATAAAAGAAAATATTACTAAGAAAAAGACATGTAGCAGGAGCGACAGAGAAGATGCTGTAAGAGCAAAAAAAAACAAAAACATGGAGGGTTTAGGTGCCTCACGTTAGTTTTCATAGTTTACGACCTATTTTTTTCCCACACAGAGTGAGACCTCCTCATTTCGCCCCTTCACTTCGTGTCTACCAACTACAGGTGAGCACTGTTGCCAAGGAAACGTTTGCTTTTCCCCACTCTACCCCCCGCACCCCCCACGATACCTTCTCGCGAGACTCCGGGGCACGAGGAGAGAGGGAGAGAGAGAGAGAGAGAGAGAGAGAGGGGAGGCTGCATGAATGATCTCATCCCTCCAGCAGCTGCATAGCGCAGCGAGGCGAACGCGTAACTTTTCTATCAAACTTCGGAGTTGCCTTCTCGGAGAGAGGCGTTTGTTTTTCTCGGCGCGAACCGGAGCGAAGACACGTTTCCCCCCCAATCAACAGCAAAAAAGGTAAGGGAAGAGCGCTGCGCAGTTTGTGCGGGGACTTGCGAGGGACCTTGTTACGAGTTGAAACAAAAGGGAAAAAAAAAAAAAAAAGACCCGCTCGGTGTTGTGTGACATTCAAAAAAACAACAAAAAAAAAACCTCGAGGCAGAGAGGGAGGAAAAGGTGAGTCCGGAGCCATGTGGAAGCAAGGGTGCTGCTCGCGGTGGTACAGGGTGCCTTTACACTAACACAACATCTGTGTGGACAAAGCACATCATTGTGCCGTGTGAAGGTGCAGCGGGGAGCCAGTGCGCAGTCAGTCAGTGCCACTGTGTCTCTGCCTTTCTTTTAACTCACAGGGTTTGGTGGTAGACGAAGAAAACCGACGGTCGAAGAAAAAAAAAAATACATGTATCCGCTGCGTCGTTGCATGTGTCAAGGGCATTGTTCCCACCACTGCTGCTTTTTTTCTCTTTATAGGAGGGGGGGCACGATTCACAGGTGGCAGCGTGCACAACACATATGATGTGTGTGTGGATGTGTCCTTGTGCAACTGCCACCACCCGAAAAAAAGCAAAAATCAAGTGTTTTCCCCAACATCGTGTCGCTGCCACATGAGCAGGGATTTCAGGCAGGTGATTTTCCTTGTGCCACATCTGGAGCTCTGATTTGTTTACAGCTTCTTTTTTTTTTGCCCCGCTCCATCATCTGGCAGGACAGAGTGTGCCAAGCTGATTGGATTCAAACCGATCGATATGTCGTGTTGAATTCCACTGGTCATTTTTGATCAATGGATACCCAATCAGACCCTCCCCCCTCACTGTGCTGATTTATTCATGTTTACTGTGTGGGCATAACAGAGGGCTGTCTTATGTCATTACAGTGGCAGACACATGATTAGGAAAGAGCTGGCAAGAGCACCCAGGAAGGCAAACACACAGGCTGTTTGAAAGGTTGGCACTTCCTGGTTGCTACTATTCAAAGTCCAAACAGCACCCTTTCCAAAAAATGTCAAATGTAACAAAACCAGTTTCAAGTATGCATGGGGGGAAACCAGCGGGCTTCCCTTTAACTGACGTGTCGTAGTGCATGCTTCAAGTATCGGTGCTTGTTGGGGAGTTGGACAACTTGGCATGAGTCAGGTGGAAAAAAAAAAAATAAAAAATAAGGAAGCTTTGGAGTTTAGCTTTGGGCAAGGATCAAGGATTTTTAGCATTCCTGATAGGCTTAGCTGACCCTCGGTGGGCATGGCTGATCACACAGCCCCGCAACCGGTGAGTCTGATCTCAGCTTTGTCCGGCTTGCTCGTTCCAGATCGCAGCTATTATTCACCCTAGGACCGGCTTCTTGCTTTCCCTGATGGGATTTCTTCTAGAGAATTAATCTAATGCGAACGCAGCAGCTTTATATATATCACCGCTGGGGGGGACGGGGGCACATGCAGGCTCTGTTTTAAGTAGGAATGCCGGAGAGGGCCAATAAGTCTGTTTCTTTAATGCTGCAAGAGGACCATTCAAGGTTAAGATAAGACATGACTGGGTGTGCCTTTTTTTTAAAAAACATGTCATTCAGAGAGACTAGTCTGCGGCCATAGCAGTGTGAAAACCTCACATGAAAAACAGCTCATTGACGAGACAAGTCCAAAGATGCAGGGCTCCAGGGTGTGACTATTTTGGTTGCACATGCACCCACAAATCTGTCAAGTGGGAGCACTACAGCATTTTTAATCCGTGACACCGGTGCGCCTGAAATGTTGCAGTTGTCGCACGCAATTTGAGTGAAGAAATACATGTATGTGCAACTTTATTCCTGTGTACAATCATTCGTTAAGAAAGCAAACAAAGCACCGAAATGAAGTGATGGTGCACCCGAACTAAAAAGTGAGGCGCACCAGTGCAGTCAGTGTAAAAAGTTGATCCAGATCCCTGTTTATGCTGCAGAAACGCAATTCAGGGTTAAAGTAAGACATTAGTGGGCGCGCCTTAAAACATATTGGGCACACATAAATTATGTGCTGGTGCACCTCAATGAAAAAGTTATGGGCACCAGTGCAGCTACTGGGAACAGTTAGTGTGGAGCCAGACTGCCAAACTCTGAACATGGCTGTTGCTTTGTAAAGTGCTTCTCACGTTTCTCGTCAGGATAAATACTCCTCCCCCCCTGTTTTACTACCGAAGGCCAAGTGTTTCTATTTTCACTTTTATGCATCACGCTTCTCACATTTGCAACAACAATTGTTATTGTGCTCCATTTGGTCGTGGAGTCCTGTCAGAGGTGCCCACACGTTCGCAGGGGGATGCTTCCTGTTGCTAAGTCGAGCTCATGCTTTCTATTGTCTCTCGTGCGTCGGCCTCGGAGGGAATGGTTTGAGCAAAGATGAGAGGCAGCAACAAGAGGAGCATTGTGTGGCTTTCTAATTTGTTTGGAATGTGTGTGTGTGTGCCGCAAGTCAGCTAAGTGGCCATCACGAAAACGCTCGAATTAACTGTTTGCATTCTATAATTAATGAGATTCATTATTGTCGTGATTAATTCTCAAGTTCAAAGTGAGCTCTTCTGGATGATCTCCTTTCACAAGCCTCTTGGTTTACACAAAGTTTAAAGGTTACGTCTTTTCTCGAACTTCCTGATCTCCCCTTTTGGATTATGTGTAGCACCACCTGACTGCTGGCTGCTGTTCAGCCCGTGCCACCTGCCACCTCCACCTGCCCGCCTGCTGTCTTACGACAAACTAAAAACAGACCTTGCGCCGCGACCCTGGGTGATCTCGCGCATCAACACAGCCGATGTCAGCTACGAGGCCGATTTCTTCATGCTCGTTTCTTTCCCTGACAGACACTGGAATGAGTCACATATTTATGAGTTTTGACACAACCTTCAGTAATGGCTTGATGTGCATTACCTTTTTTAAAAAAAAAAAAAAAAGGGAAGCTCCGTCAGTTTTTAACATGAGGGATGTGCCTGACCAGCATTAGTCAGCCCATAGTCAGAAGTCAAATGACTTGATGACAACATGGCCTCCAGCACTTTTTTTCCCCGTGTGGGTGTCTTTTTCATTATGACTGGGGGGGTCAATGAGTTTGACTGTAATGAGGTGCGACGACGGGTCTGCGCTTCCTGCTTGCTAAACTGTTGGAATGCTCCATCTTTGTCTCGATCGGACGGTCCACTGTATTCCAGCCAATGGAGGAAAGCGGACGGCTCGGAAGCTACAATGGTGATGATGTAATCCCCCCTTTCAGCGCACTGTCACAGAGTAAATGCGCGCAGACAAAAGGAAAAATTCCCCTCCTTTTCACCCCACCTGCCACAAAGTTTGGGGAATTCTGACCTCGCAAAAAATGCAAGGCAATTCCGGCTCTGTAATTATCCATGCGGGTGCTTCTGTCTGTTGGTTTAGCAGAGGAACAAGTACCCACATAGCAAAAAAACTGGTCTGGGCCAGTGGCGGGTCACAGAGCCCTCATACACTCCAGACACAGACGTTGGCCAAATCTCAGCCAACTGTATGACCATAGCTGACCTTATTCTGGCCTGATGTTGGGCTTAGCACTCGTTATTGTTCATGTAGGGAAAAATTAGCGATGCCACATACATATTGGACTGGCATAGGGAAATTTAGATTATCAGCTATTTGTAGGAATAATAAGAGCCAAAAATATGAAGCCAAATTGCTTCAAGCACATCATTTACAACCTGTGATACAGAAGTTGTCTCTTTTTTTTTTTAATAATATCTTTATTGCTTTTCTCTCCTTCCATATAAACACAGAACAGAACAGCTCAGCTCAGGCAATGACATGACAAGATTAAAAGATGAGGGTAAAAAGACACGGTCAAATAAAAATAACATAAAATCATGAAAGCAGTGGGCATTATGTCCATCTCCAGCCTCCCTGCCCCAGGAGGGATGTAAGCACCTTGACAGTTGGTTTGCGATCCAACGATAAACACAGAGACGTGATGTTTCTGCCTTTTTTGGAGGAAGACGACACAATTTTCAATTTGCAGTACATGATGTTCCATAAGGCGTCAGAGAGGAGGGAAAAAGTTCTAACACATCAAATGTTATTACAGCTGCGGAATATTAAATTACCCATCCCTTCTCACTGCATTTAAGCCTTTCTTACCCTCAGGTTATGGGAGCTTCTTTTTTGAATACAAAAACGGGAAATGATTGTTCATCTTAGCACTATCAGCCTTGAGAAGCAGGTGATTATTGGTTACGATATCGGCTCGAAAGAAATCCATACATAGATATAGAAGAGCTGGTTAATTTAAAGGATAATTTCAGTCTGTATAACTGATTGTGTGATATCTATACTCACAAACAATCCTTGTTCAGATCAGGACCACATGCGGGAGGTAATTCATAGCTGTATTTCGACTGATCTTGCTGTATGAGTGTGGAGTAGAGACGTTTATCAGGGTCGATAATACAATGTTCCGCTGATTATCGCTGTCTGTGTTTTTTGTGTCTGGTTGCTCATAAAATGAATTAAATTAAAATAAATGTGCTACTACAAGTCATAGCCTATCAACACTGAATAATCTGAATCAGCATAGCAAATAGTAATTAAAGCCAGTGTGATGGAGGGGAACTTTAAAGTTGCAGAAAATGGAAATACCAAAGTTGAGTACCTCAAAACTTGAGTACTTTGTACTTTTTCATTTTTACCACAAAAGCATACCGTTTCCATATATCTGTCTCCTTGATTACGATGAATTTGTAATTCCTAGTATGGATCCAGATCTGGACTTCACCTGGCTAAGTGTTGGGACTCTGTTTGGTGGGCTGTTACTCATAAGCTCATGATGAAGCAAAATCTCTGACTGGTTTCTGTCATCCTGCTTTCAACTTCCAACCCCTAAACCAAAACCCACAGTCATGCAGGGATCAGACACTGTGTAATTCCCCCTTTTCTGCTCCCACTGAACCTTATACGTGCTGAAAATAGTTGCAGACACGACAGCGCGGAGATCAGGAGATGGGGGAGGAAAAAAAATTAAAACCTTTAAGACAAACAACCACTTAGCTCAAAGAACTTCAAGTGAGGGAAAAAAAGTATTTCCATAATGAAATCTGGGGGTCTGATGATGATGTGTTGCTCCAGGCTATCTTCCCTGCCACACGGCGATGACGTGCCTTGGTATTGTCTGGACATGTCTGCCAGTTGCTACACTGTTCCCTCTGTTTGGCCTGCACACTCTCACTGGAGCGGATTACAGAACTCTCGCTCGGAGAAGAATCAAAACATCCAGCAGAGTTACAGGCCCGTGCCCCATGCAGAGTCTGTGTGGGCAGCAGTGGAAAATAATTCC
>OMLP01020457.1:13003-26071 GCA_900302685.1 Spondyliosoma cantharus
TTAATGGTGTGTGTGTGTGTGGGGGTGTGTGTGTGTGTGTGTGTGTGTGTGTGTGTGTGTGTGTGTGTGTGTGTGCTGAATGAACTCATGTTGTGTACATTAAATTGATTTTGTTCATCATGAGCCAGATAAATGATCCGTGTCAGTCTGCACAGCTCAAAGGTTTATTAATGATGTTTTTGTTTTTTCACATTTTTCTCTCTCATCAATTTTTCATGTTTAGGGAACTTCATTGTCTGTCCTTCAGCATGATAAGTCACAGATCTGTCTGGAAGCTTTCTCAGAACAAGAGACTCCACATAAAGGCCGGCCGGACTCTAGCTGCCTGGATTGCCTTCAACAGGAAACAAAATGTGACAGATGGCTGCAGAGTTTCCCAGCCAGAAACCGTCCTCCTAACTCATGCAACCTTGTTGAGGAACAGCTTTGTGCAGCGCTGGCCCAAAGGTTTCTCTTTGTACTTTTTCCCTGAGACCCATAACTCAATCAGTTTCTCTGTCAAAGAAGGAGGAGGCTGAATACGTCTCCTCTGAATAATGACAACGCTTCGCTCCATGCCGTTTTCCCACTGTATTATTTTCCCCATTTCTCATCCTCTAAAGATTGTGTAACTGCAGGCTGCTGGGAGCAGAGCCAAGCCTGTGTAATTCAGTTCCTTTTCACACGACACCGGTTAATCTACGGCTAAAATACAAACACTTTATCGTTACGGGTGCCAGAGGTGTTTTTGTTTCAGCACTGAAGCAGAAATAGTTTCAATAAACTCTCTGTAAGATGCCAAGATAATAGTTTCTACAGATGTGACTGAGGTGGGAATTTTCTAGTTTTCATAAAAAGTCAATTTGATCATTCTTTGTTTATGTTTGTCGAACGTTTATCTGTTTTGTTGTCCCTGTTGGCTCTTCCTTCTGTGCTCCCCTGACTCTCAAAAGATTCAATATTAGGACAAACCAGCAGTGTATTTTCTCTCTTCCATTCATTACAGGTCAGACTCACATCTGTGATGCTCTCCCTGCCTCTTGACTTCCTCTCAGCAGAGGTCATCAGCCTATTACTCCACGATATCTATCATCATCAGAGAGGATGGATCCTCCCGCAGTATTTGGTTTCGGTGCACTTCTCCCGCACGGGCAGAGTGATTGATCTGCTCCTCTGCCTCCTAATGAAAGACACCTTTGTTCTTGCCGGAAGCTCAACGCTTGTCCTGTTAAATCGCTGTCCGCTCTCCGTCTCTATTTGTTACCATTAGACGCTGGTTTTCACACTCAACCTCGGGTCTCATACCGACCTCTGATGGGCAAAACAGGCATGAGTTTGAGATGTCGAACCATATCTCTTTGTGTCTTGGATTTGCTTATTTATCGTAATTATGATGAAAATTGGACATTTCTAATAAGGACGTATTGTGTGTCTTTACACAGTAGCATATGACCTTTAAGTGCTTCATTGGTACTTTAATTCCATTGCGTATGCATCACATTAAAGTCACTTAATAGCCGAGTCCTGTGATATTTGCACAGTATCCATGGTCTGTACTGCAGGCTAATGCCTTTTTCATGAGGTTAATCCATAACACAAGAACGTCCAAGCACTTCAAGTGTTTTGACCTTTAGAAATACAATATTCCTCCTTCCATAACGTCTCCACACTCTCTGCATAAAGATCAGCGTTCAGAATCAGGGGAAAGGACTGAATGAGGACTTGTCTCAAGTACAAGCCTGCAACAGTCAGCACTGCAATTATTTCATCCATGAAACTGAACCACGGCGCATACAAATCATGGTACTATTTTTACATTCAGGCATCAAACCCAGCCCCTTCTGTAATGCCACCAGTCGCCTGTAGAGCGCGCCAAACTTTTTAGCGAAGTGCAGTTTGTCGTTGTCCCTAACGGCTTCCCGTCGGCTGCTCACCAACCCGGAAGTTTAATCTTTCTCCTGACACGTAGCAACCGCGACCAAGTTGGCAGGGCTGTTGTTTGATTCGTCAAACAGGACAGGTATGTGTCAGCTTTTGTGATGCTTTTACACCTCTAGAATAATAATTATGTGATAAAAGTTGAATAGGATATTAGAGACACCGCTGACATGATGTACAAGATCAGCGAGCGCCTCCACAGCTGTTAGAGCTAGCATCAGCTAACCAGCTAGCTGCAGAGTTAACGGTGCATTAGCCATCCAGAAGAATAGAAGCTTTTGTTATATGGGTTAATTTATTCACCCAATTTATCCTTCAAGGGGATTGTTTCGAGTCATTTGATCCGTTGTGTTAACAGACTGATATTAGACCAACGACGTTCATTTTTAAGTTGGCTATTGCGTTGTGAAGCGATGTTAACTAGCTGCGGTAGCTAACGATTGTATTGAAATCACACGGAGGTAAAGTTGCTGTTATCCAAACGTTAGCTAGTATATGTACATTAGATATAACTTTAGGCATTTCAACGGTTCACAAGAGACAACGACGTCTGCCACGTAACTAGTTAACATTAGCTAAGCTAGCTACAGGCTACATGTTTACGTGAACTGTCCTCACTGAGCATAGCTGTTCAATAAAACAGCACTCAACATTTAAAGTGCACGTCGACATTGATGCCTCTGTAGACAGAAATAACCACCCTGTCTGACGTGTTGTGATCTGGTTTGTTCTGCTGTCTCTGTGTCTAACAGAGTGAGAGATGTCAGGGTTTGACAACTTCAACACAGACTTCTACCAGTCCAGCTACAGTGTAGATGACCAGAACCAGGCCGGCTATGGCTACAACAATGCTGAAACCCCCTACAAGCAGTAAGTGAAGAAAACCGTCCTTCATTTTCTACATTTATATTCTTTTATGTGCCAGTTCAGCTGATGTAAACTAAGCTACATAACATTTTGTTGCATGTTATTTGATATATTTTAATAGAGATACATCTGATAACCTGATGAAGGTCTGTGTGCCGAAACGTTTTTATTAAAGTTTTTTTATAGCAATGGAGGTGAACAGTGTGTTGGATTATGTCAGCCTGTGTTCTCCTGTCGATCCTCAGGAGTGCTTGTTTAAAATGAGTTAGAAGATGAGGAAGGGAACTGGTCTTGCAGTGATTTAAAGCTTTTCATAAGTACATATTACTGCTGCCTAGCTGTAACAACATGCTTGGTTAGCAACTTGCAATTGTAAATTGTCAGTTCCCTTCACAGAAGTGGTTCTGTTAAACACCATTATTGTGTTTTCCCCAGGCCGTATGGTCAGTATGACTACTCCCAGCCCATGGCTTACCCTTCCCCGGGGATGATGCCGCCCCAGCAGCCATACACAGGACAGATCTTCCAGCCCACACAGACCTACACTCCATCCGCTTCACAGTCCATGTACGGCAGCACCTTCGATGACGAGCCGCCGCTGCTAGAAGGTAGGTGAACTGCAACTGGAGGTTATGACTTATGCCGGCCTCATTGGCTTGTGTTGAGCTCCTCTCATCTCTTATTATGTAAGAGAGCAGGAATATTGCAAGGGAGCTGGTCAGTCCTGCACAGTTTGGTACTCAGCAATACACCAAGTATGTTTTCTTTGTTGTTTACAGTGCTTAAATGATTAGTTGGTTATTGTTGACGGTTAATTGCTCGTGAAGTTTTTTATAATGACTAAAACTTATAGGTCATAGTTGGTCACAGCTTTTTAAAAGTGAGCATTTCTTTTTGTTTCATATTACTGCAAATATATTACCATTGTCTGCTCAGATAATGTGGAGAAATAATCAGTGAATGAATGTAATCAGTTGTTCTGTGAAGCAGCTTTTGGAATAATTGCAAGTCACTTTTAAAAGACCTCCGGCTGAATTGCTAGAATATGAAATGATCGTGTTCCTGTTGAAATCAGTAGCAGGATCACTTCCAGGACATGAACTTAATATCCGTTCTTAAGGCGTGAAATTAAAGTTTCATTCGCCTGTTTCAGTCACTCGCAGAGTCAAAGGTTTGTAGCGGCAAGAACGCTTTGATGGAATAGAAAGATTGACGGATGAGAAGTTGGCTGCCTGACAAAGTGACGCACCATTGACACATCTGACAATCAAAACTAGAGATATAAGATCACGCAGATGTAAATTATGTTTAGTGTTGCATTACATTAAAGTACATTGGGAGCTCATGAAAAGAGACTCTGTCTGCAAGGATTTGACGCTCCTCATTATCAACCTCATCATTATAGTATCTTTTCGGATTCAACAAAAGGCTTTTACTTCTCTTCTCTTAACACCCTGTATTTATGTTCTAAACTCGATGCTCAAAGATGTTTTATTCCTGAAACTTGAGCACATGGATGTGCGTTGGTGCAGGTGAAGCTCCACCTGTGTGTGATGTTCCTTGTTTTTTAGGTTTGCTACATGCTCATTGGAGAAAAGAGCTTACAAGTATGATTTTTATTGAAAGAAAGTGACAGTGAATATCATGAACTGTGACTGAGGATACTTTGTGTAAGCAGCCTTGTGTGGAGCACAACACTGCTGGTGATCAAGTTGTATTCAGTGGTCCTGAAATAATAATTAACCAATTAAAGATATGTTTGGAAAGTTGTTGGCATTTTTCATTATTTTCTGACATTTTGTATCAAATTAATTGATTTGTTGTAAGAATAGTCAACAGAGAAACATGAGTCGCATCCTGTAATAGACGAGTGTGACCTAGACAGGTAAAGACGCACCTCAGGACGAGAGAAGAAATCACACTTTCATCACAGTGTGAGTCTTTTCTGCTGATTGAGCAGTCTGACCGCTCCTGGATCAAAGATGTTTCTAAACCATCTCTTGCAGCAAAGCGCTGATAAAGCAAACTAGTGGCCATTTCCGATACAATTCTTGTATTCTTTCCTACCAGCTCGGTCTGAACAGATTATAGTTCTGTCATCCAGCGTGCCTGATGTGCGTTTTCTCCGTCTCAGAATTAGGAATCAACTTTGACCACATCTGGCAGAAGACCCTGACGGTTCTCCACCCGTTGAAGGTAGCAGACGGCAGCATCATGAACGAGACAGACCTGGCTGGCCCCATGGTCTTCTGTTTGGCCTTCGGAGCGACGCTTCTCCTGGTAAATCACTTAGTTTACATTAGTACTAATATGTATCTGTCCAGCTGTCGGTATGCAGGTGTACATCTCTGACTGTGTGGATGTCTTATGTTTCCTTTCCCTTCACAGTCAGGTAAGATCCAGTTTGGCTACGTGTATGGTATCAGTGCGATCGGCTGCCTCGGTATGTACTGCCTACTCAACCTGATGAGTATGACGGGCGTGTCTTTTGGCTGTGTGGCCAGCGTGCTGGGATACTGCCTCCTCCCAATGATCCTCCTCTCCAGCTTCGGAGTCCTCCTCTCCTTACAGTGAGTACACAGGAAACAGGGAAAAAATGATATTATGTCAGAATCGTTATATAAGATCCAGATATTGTCTTCCTGTTTTTAAAGGCTGAATTACTGTAAAGTGATGCAATGTGAAGAATGTACCAGCTTGATTGATGATGATTATCTAACGGAACTCTCAATGTGTTCATATTTTCTGAAAGTACCAGTAGTCATCCCTAAAATCCTTTTGTTGTATTATTTATGGAATGACTTTAAAATGATCGTCGGTTGCTTGATAAAGTATGATATTTCTGTGTAGGACTGTAACTTTTGTTTCACAAATATCTGCACCTCTGCTAGAATCATCACAGCTGACTTCCTGCCTCCTTCTTCTTCTCTTTAGGGGCATGATTGGAATTATACTAACAGCAGCGATCATTGGCTGGTGCAGTTTCTCAGCCTCAAAGATCTTCATCTCGGCGTTGGCCATGGATGGCCAGCAGCTGCTGGTCGCTTACCCCTGCGCTCTCCTGTATGGAGTCTTTGCACTCATCTCTGTCTTCTAAAAAACATAATTGAGTAAAAATTTAAAGTAACTGCACCTCGGTTTCTGTTATTTCAGTATAATTAGCAACAGTGTAATTAGTGTAATTATTAGCTAATTATACTGTGATTACAGAAGAGTGGGAGGTCCCGTCTGAAATGGCACCAAGGTTTTTTTTTATACAAGTCTCCACCTCTCACTACGTTCTGACTCGACCATCTGCAGGCTCGTCTCTCCACCGTGCTCCCCCTCATGCTAAAAGGAGAGGACTGTCAAATAAACCTGGAGTTATGGAAACATAACTCTCCTGTGGACCATTTTTCGAGCCTTAAACCACCTGCTACAGTCCTGTGGTTTTAAGGACACGAAGGGGGAGGAAGCAAGCAACTAGTTCACACTATGGAAGCCCGAGGAGACAATTAATCCGCTCCCAAATTTGGAGCTAATGGAAACACCACGAATGATTCCTGCAAGAGCTGTTGTGAGCCATTTTTGGTCTTAACAACGTATAAATTCTACAGCTGCAAGACTACTGGAAACACCCACTTTCCTTCTGCACAAGACTACCGATCATTCTTCTTCTCCACCCAAATAGGGCGGAGGAAAATGGGAGGGATCTGCTCCCCCCCTTTTTTTTTTTCCAGGACTGAGGACCCATGAATCAAATCTTTTGCTCCTCACAGCAAAGATTCTGATCTTTGTAAAAACAGCAGCTGTGCTAGATATTCTCATGTATTGTTTTATTATATTCTCTTGAAATTCATTTGCGTTTTAATGCTTTTCAAGAAGACAAAAATACAGTTTGCACAAAATCTTTGTCTCTAATTTTTCAAAACCAAACAAATTTGATTGTTAAGTATTACTAGTCTGAGAGATGCTGTCTGTTTGTAGCTGCAGGCGTGTCTCTGGGTTGTTGCTATAGTTTGCATTCTTTACATTTTCTTAATCTTTATCTTGCAGTTGACTCACTTTGTATGCTTTGATGTGTCATCTGTTGTTCATGTCTTCTCATGCACATTAAAGTTGTCTTTGAAGGTTATCTGCCTTGTGGTGTTAAAAGGCCAAGCAGATAGTTTTAAGAAGTGGTTTAAACTTTATCAAAGAGACGGAAACATTCGGCCCGTGGACCAACGGCTGGCAGCCGTGTGGCAGAAGAGAAGCTGGTGAGCAGTGGAAAAAGTGGCTGTATGATACATAATGACAGTTCTCAGAGATTTTATCACAGCTGTGTCTTAGATCACAGGAAATAATCTGCACACTGTGATCCTTACGGTTGTCATTTTTATTGTTTCTCAGGTCTGGAAGACCTTCAAAGTTTAACACAAGGTTTGCAATTGTGTGAAAGGTGAGTTGGACATGTTGGAACACTTCTAACACTGCAGCATTAACCACACATCGCCCTTCCTGCCTCACCTGTACGAATATTTCCCAACCCAGTAGCCCAAATAAACCACAAACATATTGGAACATTATTATTCATATTAAAGCACATTGTTCTGGTTAGCTGGTTCTATCCCCACACACACTGCTGCACTTTGTGCTGCTACAGGGCTTCAAAATGTCCTGATGTCTAAAGATATCCATTGGTTTTGTGCTTACAAATGTTGGAACGCTGTCTCTGACTTGGAAGCCATCTTGCCAAGCTGCTGAAAAACTTAGTAGCATGCTGAGATCGTTGTAAGACCGCCTTCTTTTGTCTTACGTTCTCTATTGAGCTGGTTCCTTCTCTGTGACAAGGTAACGTTTCTGTCTCTCGGGGAAGCTTGATGTTTGATCTTCTGATGGTGCGATCACTGTCGATCTGCCCCATGATGATAATTTGACTTCTAAAACTTTCATAAAACTTTTCATTTACTTTTATCTAGTGTGAAGGATTGAGTGGCATCTAGCAGTCTGCTTACCGATTGCAACCAACTGATTACCTGTCGTCTTGTGATCGTTCCATACCTGCCAGTAGTTCCCCTTACAGCCTACACATTGTACCTTTAATAACCAGCTGCTAATAGTTTATCTGTATATATTCAATTCAAGCTACTTATTCACAAGCTAATATAAAACTACTGTAATACATATGCTGGCATGACTTTTCCGTCATGGTGTTTCGTGATACAACATCAGGATTAACTTTCAAACAGACCAACTTCCTGATATCACTGAAAATCACAGACGGGACTCTGCAAAGATTACTGTTGCACATTTGTGTAATTGTGTCATCTGGTTTTGTGAAGCCGCAGGCTCTCAAGGTCAGTTGGTTTTGGCAGAATGAAAACCACAGGTTCCACATGCTGGTGGTGTGTGAGGCGATTGGCCAACATACAGTAGAACCGCACTGGTCGACTTCCTTCTCTTCAGTAAAGCTTTAAAAATGCAGCAACCCATGTCATCTAAGCAGAAGGTGGACAAGCAGAAATATTGAGATTTATGGTTAGAACACAAGCCTCTTGTTTTTTTTTCTTCTCCCTGATGGGTTTTCTTTGCACTAACATACACAAAACGCGTGCACGGGGGGCTTTAAATGGACGGTAACCCACTTAGGAGGGATGAATAATTCAAAAATGAAAATGTGGTGCTTTTTCTATTCCAACAAACTCGACATCAAGGAGATACTTTGCATTTCAAGTAAACCCAACAGGAACAGTTTGCTCTCATATGGCCATAAAAGTGTTTATATCTACACATCGTCTGTATCTACAGCCTGCATCAATTTAAAAGAAGGCAAAATCAAATTAATTTAGTGTTGATGACATTAGTTTGTTCCATTCCTTGTTAGCAGTGTTCGGTGTCGTGTCCTCTCGAGATAATAACATTTCTTGGATGTGTCACGAACACACAAACTCAAACTGTAAGGAGTCTGGAGGCTTTCAGGTCATGGCAGTTTTGCATCCTCTCGACTCCTGGGATCTCAGAAACAGTCGAAAGGCATTCTGGGTAAGATAGAAGTGAGCAGGATGTTGACATTCTTGCTGTGTGTGTGTACGTGTGTGTGTGTGTGTGTGTGTGTGTGTGTACGTGTGTGTGTGTGTACACAGTATCTGGTCTCAGCTGGTTTCAATATCTGGCATCAGAATTCACTCGGGAATCTCATGTTCACACATTTTCTCTCTTCGGCTCAGAGCAGAAATTCATTCCAAAATTCCATGTTTTGTTTCTGTTTCCTCACCAGCTGATTGTCCGAACCTTGGCGCTCACAGCGGCTCAGTGCTGAAGAGAGAAAACTCTTATAAGTCTTAATGTGGAGATGTTTGGATGAAGGGAGACTGCGACTCATTCCTTCTGTGTACAACAGTTGGAACCTGTTGATTTTTTAATATTTGACTTTAAAATCAAATGACAGCCAAAGTTTGATTTGCTGTTTTTCTTTTGAGCTGATGAAGATAAGAATGACAAAAGACAATATTTTGGATGAGACGAGTTTCAAGTTAAAAGGATCTGACGTCCACGTTCAGGACCAGCAAGAACAACAAAAGAGAAAACGTCTTAGTTCACACACATTTTATGACGGGCTAATAAAGTATTAGTTTAGTGATTCATGTGAACGTTCAGGCGGTCACAGATCTGGACTCTAGTCAGCCTAAATCACTGTTTCAATGACTTGAACTTGACTTGAAGTTAAAGACTCGCGTCTTAAGGGCTCGACTTGACTTGAAGAAAAATGGATACTGTATTTATAATACAGTAAAAAACTCTTGACTTGACCTAAGCATCATTTATAGAAATCCTCTCAGTGCTGTATTTAAGAGCAGAGCTAAATCTGTGAACAAAACTGTCTAAATCAGATAAATAATATGATTAGTGAAGCTCGTTATCTCCGTCAGTGGAGAACTGTGATGACTCACTTTCACAGTTATTGCTCTTTAGTATTTTATCATTTGTCACGGGGCCAGTGTAGTTTCTCAATGTGCTGCTCTAAGCCCGTCTGGCAGCTGCAGGACTTCTTATCCACAATGTTTTGACAGTATTACCCAGAAACACCTCGGGTTATTTTTGTTCAACTTAGCTGGATTTCATGGTGTTGACTCATCATCAAATCTTATGGTGAGTCAGTGATTCTGCAGTTGTGTTCACAGCACAGATCTAAAATAATAAAAGAGGAGTTCATCCTTAGGGTCTGGCGTCTATAAGGGAGCTTCATCCCGATCCTACCCAGCTCACTACTCAATAAAAGAACGAGTTTATTTACACCCGCTCGCCTCCAGATGACAGTGTTGAGTTACAAACCGTCTCCTCTTGGCCGACCGAATGTTATTTTTGCTGTGTTCACCGGCTGCTGCCTGACGTTTCCCCTCGAGCAATGACTACATCCCCACTTCTGGCTTTTTTTAAACCTCCTTGCAGATATTATCAGGAAATTTATGGCTCCGTCTGTCCCAGATCAGCGTCTGTGAGGAGCTTGAGGCCTGATCCCACCCAGCTCACTGCTCAGCTCACTGCTCAGCTCACTTCATGGCCTGTTTGTTTACACATATGCTTGGCTCTTTTCTTTCTTACATTGCTTAGCTTATAGACTAACTGCTCACTTTACATAACATCCCATCAAGTGCGCACATTTATTTAAATCCTGAATAGACGTATTGTATTTGTCTTGTGGGTGGACCAGCAGAAATCCCCAACAGTCCCAAAGTTTGTCCCTGTGAACTTCTACTGCACGATATAAAACCATAACCGTTACTAAATGTAGAACCTTTGAGTGAGAGGAAGGAAACTTATGTTGAAAAGTATAAAACAATGTTAACTCATTTTACACCCTGGAAGTTTTATTAATATTAGTCATCACTGGAATCGTTTTCTCCTGCTGCTGCCACTGTTCCTCCCACCCTGCTAATGCAACTAATCATTAAACTTATTCTTACCATCAACTCCAAACTGTATTAGGAATATCTGACTAGTTGACCGGTCCGCTCGTCTCCGGGGAATAAGGGCCACCGAGCCATCATGTTATCTAACGGCGGATAATCTCACCTCCATCTGGCCGGCCTGAGCCGCAGTCTGTTCTGCCCAGCAAGCTGGCTCGGCCGACTGGTGAGTAGCAGCTAATGATGAAACCGTCTCCTGCTCGGCTAGAAACAAACACATGGAGCGAGACAAGCTGGAGGGATGGAGGCAGACGGGAGGAGAGGAAGGAAACGGGCTGGAGTTGTGCTGAAGAGAAAAAATGGCACTTAAATTATTTATGAAATTAAATGGTAACACTTAATATCTAACAAATGTATAGTCAATTAAACTTGAGTTATGTCACCGTTAACAGACGCGTTCTAACCCTTTGCTGATGATGAGCGTTGCACGATAACTGCGTTAGAACATGTGATGAACGGTGAATCCAGCACGAGCAGGTCGACAGTAACCACGAACAAAATCTATCTATTTATATCTATATATATATTATATATCTATTCTACAATATGTCTTTAATGTGAGCGTCACACATTAGTCATGAGCTCATCATATAACATGAAGTGACATCATCTCCCGTAAAGACAACATTCTGGGAGGGCTGAGCAAATAATCACAATAAATCTAGAAACCCAGAGAAAGGCAAATGTGTCACAGCGAAATGAATATTGTGATTATCGACTCTGACACCTTGTGATCCACCTGTCACATCGTCTAAAAATGTGTTTTCATCTTTGCCCTGATGTCTCCAGCGCTTCTTTAATTAAATGCAAAGATTACCGTTCATCCTAATGTTGTGACTCTTATCATAATTAATGTTTACTGTCACATTAAATTACTGTGTAGTGTTTCACAGTTCATCAGCATCAAATCGAGCATCGTTACATTAACTCAGTCGTTACAAGCGAGTCAACGCTCATCAGGTCTTCAGATCTGAACTGAAGCACTGACAGCTCTCTTTACTGAATGCATACATGTAACAATGACAATATTGAAGCTGCACTAATTAGTAAATATTATATTACAATTTATACTGAGAGATGTGACTAGCATCGAAAAACCCACGTAGAATTATCACCCGACGCTGCATCGTTCCACCTTTTCAGTCTCATTTAGAAAACTGTTTGGATTTCCATCCCACATGATGAGACTGTCAGTCCTGTTTCCAGACAGATGGCCAAACAAGTGGCCAAAAATAATGAATACAGCTGTACAAAAAAAATGCCAGAATTAAATAAAACATAAAGCTCTTTGTGGAGGCTGCTTATTTGTGCTAAAGGGATATTTCGGGTTTTTGAAATGGGGTCATTTAAAGTTCTCTACCGTAATCACCGATCAGCGCAGCCTCAGTCTGGAGAAGCAGAGAGCCGCTCCAGCCCAGACGCTCAGCTTTGTACTGCAGTGAACGGAGTCCAGATGCAAAGCGAATTTTAACCACCTAAAACAAGGCCCACCTAAAAAAATCAATATCAGTTCAAGTGTATGTTGTATAGAGAAAATTCACACCGCTTTGCATCGCCGTCAGACCGCCCTTTCTTTTGGCACTACATCTTCTCAACCGTAGAACCTCCGTATCCCTACGCGTTAGCGCAACAGGTGATCTGCGAGCGGCGAGATACAGTGTGTTGTGCTAATGCGTAGGGATACAGAGGTTCTGCGGACTATCCCTTTAAAGCCCACGATGTGTATGATGGAATATTTGTGACTCGTGGTATCAGAGGTCACTTACTGATACCATCCCATAATCCCAAAGCCACAGTTTTTCACGAGTTGGTGAATGAGACTCAAATATAACCTTTTCTTTCAAATAGCACCTTTAACAAAAAAATAACACCATGCCAGAATGACTTTGACTTTTAAAAAATATCAGGAGTGATGCCTCCATGGTGAAATCTAATCTCTCCTTGTTCTGTGTCTTAATTGTTTTGTAAAAGGTAAAAAGGTGCCTCTGTGTTTAATGGCGGGCAGCCACAGATGCAGCTGGGTGGAATAATAGATGTGGCCCGTGTGTGCGATGCACTCCAGAAAGCCTCGCAGCGATGAGGCTGATTAGGATGTTATCTTCACCGAGCGAGCGGACGAGCGACAGGTGGAAATGTAACGATTGGTATTCAGCAACGCAGCGCCGCCTTTTAATGCATCTGCAAAGCCAACAGCACATGAATATTCACTGAGCAACTGTTAGCACAGCACTGAGTGTGATTTGCTCCTGCACCTCATTAGGCTAATTGTCCCCCCTCATTGCACTGCGGACTCTTCTAACAGTTGATTCAGAACTCAATGAACTAATGCAAACACTGCAAGGGACGATCAGCAGGG
>OMLP01020458.1:16919-29052 GCA_900302685.1 Spondyliosoma cantharus
TTACCGCGACATTAGTGGGCTTGACAGGACGAGAATCACCACACAATCCCGTCACAACCTTCCCATCTCGGCTGTAACCCTACTCGCATTTCAAAGCCCCTCCGCCTCTTCTTATCTTTCACTTCCCTTTCTTTTTTTTTTGTCTGCTTGGAGGTGGAGCAGCAGCAGGGTCATGGACAATATTTTGGGGGAAATTGCTGGGAGGTGAGGCAGTTTGTCTGCACTGCGCTCACGTTCGAGCAAAACATTCGTAGATCTTCTTTATAAATATCCCTCTCCTCGTTGTTAAATTAGCTTAATTTTGTATGAACTTTAATTTAACAAGGATTCTCTCCCTCCAAAAAAGTGTTGTTTTTCTCCTCCTTGACTGCCATAAAGTCACACTGCGCAGTCCGTTTTACAGCCAGAGGCACAAACAGCAAGGTTTGTTCAACACAGTCAAGCACACACAAACATGCACAAATTGTTGACAGGCTTGTTCCAATTAAAGCATGACTGCGATCAATTATTGTGCCCTCCAGTGGCTGTTGAGGCCCACAGCAGCACCTTTTAATGGACTGTACAAGTTCTACAGCTTCATAATCAACACTTCTAATGAGCCATCTTAAATCTTGTCAGAGGGACAGAGTTTCCTCCTTGAATTTACATGTTCTGATTTGTTCCAGTTCTTTCTCGACAGGCTGTGGGGGGTTTAAAGGTCTCTTGGCTTTGTAATAGGAGACATTTACTCCCGGAAGAGACATCATGTTATAGAGAAAAAATATATTGAGAGGAAAGACATCACACTAATCCTTTTACATCATTTACTGTATCTCACATGCCTCGGGCAACATGGGATCTTATTGCATTTCAGCTTTAACTGGAGGTCCCCACTCAACCACATAGCTTTCTGATTTGTCACTGGAGGCTTACATAACAGTATAGATTCCCAGGTTTCCTTTTTGGAGCCAAATCCACATGGTTGCTAGAATCTTCACTCACTTACAACTTTGCTGTTTTGTATCCTGTCGTTTCTCAGATTCTCACCTGAGCACATTTTTAGCCACGCTGTGGCTCTGTGGACAGCAATGTCGTCAGGATGAAGCATTGGCATTTAATGTTTCTGCTACCACAACGATATGTTAACACGTGTCACACACTGCGTACCGTGTCAAAATACCTAGAAAAACATGTCAGATCATGTTCACATTACATGTTTATCACCTGACTATCATGGCAGCAGGTGGAGGGAACGGTTTTGGAGTTAGAAACGATAAAAAGGATGACATGCCAGTGAGTGTGACACCGCTGGATATTTTCAGGATGACCTCAGGTCAATTTTAAACAGTGTTTATGGCTACAACGACAAGTTGGAACAACGCCAGCTGTATTTGTGGCGATCAACACAGATATTTTAAGCCAAAACTTGATCTTTTCCTAATCCTAACCAGGTGTTTTGAAATGTAAAGTTGCCACATCAAACAGTTCCAACATGACCATGGTTTGTAGAAACGTACATTACCAACATTAATTCTGGCGATTGGGTTGTGATGTCGGTGTGACGTGCATTTGACATTCATTGAATTTCTGCACAGCACAAAACATCCCCTGACTTTCATCTTGCACCTTCATCAGTTCCAAATTTTATATTGTCAGACACTTTGCAAAACTAATGACATTTCCATCAAATTCAGCTGTAGGCCTACTCTGTGTTTAGTTGTAAATAGTAAAGAGTAAAAACTTAAAAACAAAATGCATACAATTATCAACAGAATGTGAACAAGACTGTGGCCATGCCAGGCAGCCGACGTGGAGGGGGGGCGAGACAGGATGGTGGTCGACATTCTGCTGCTTCTGCTGTGGTACGGCAACACCACTTGGACAAACTATACACAGAACAGCAGTGCAGCGAAATACTAGAACCTGTAACAACAATAATGGCAGTTTGTCAAGTTGAGTTAGGATGACGATTGCATTTGCTGATGATTATTTCACAGCGGTGCATAAAAATTACTCCTGCTAAACATCCACATGTGAACACTGTTATTGTGAACATGCTAGCATGCTGATGTTGGACTACACCTTGATCCCAACAAAGAATCCCAATTTTCTCTCCGTCTGTCACCTTCTATTGTCACAAAAGACGCCCTCTGTCTATGATCTGAGGCACCACGGCTATGACGCGTGTCAGGTGAGGTTCAATTAACTGGGAGCTGGGCTAAAGCACAAAGGAAATGAGCTGAAATGGCTTAACCGTCTGTAGGGATGTAGGCGGTGAATATGCTGAGAGTGTCAGGTCTTGGTAAACTTGACACAAGCTAAAGATGGAAATAAATAAGCTCAGATGTGTGCTGACGCCCCTGCAGCACTAATAGGAGGTGGAAAAAGATGATGCCAACATTCCTTCAGCTGACTGGGAAAAACGAAGAAGCCGCTGTCAAAGTGATCACGAACGAAGACGAGCTGTTACCGTACGACTTGGAGAGCAGATGTAAATGTAAAGGAAATGATGAGGCCGCGTCAGACACAGACACAAAACTCATCGGGCTTAAAGCAATACCTCACTCTGGCAGAACATTTTTACCTTTCAGCACACAAACCTTCGCAGCAGGTCCAACATCTCTCCCGCCCTGGGGATCCACAGTCAACAGCAGCATTCAGACTCCTCTCCCCTGCTCTTGGTATTGATATTTGCTAACAGCCAAAATTACTTTTTTGGGGAGAATCATCTGGGATGTTATATAAAATAATAACTCCTGGATCAACTTTACCTTGTGTTTCATTACATTTCAAAATGAAAGTAAGAAAAATAGCTTGTCGCCTGACTCGGAGAAAAAAAAGAGCCAGCTTCAGAAGTTCACGATCACCCGGCATCTGGGTAGTTATCAAGAGGTGTTTTAAATCTATGAAGAATAATGGAATTTAATGAGAAATACCACTTAAAGGATCACTCTCCGACAAAAGGGGGCTGCAACACAATACAGATGCTAAGCCTGAACAGCATGTTCGAGAGGACGACCAGGTTGGAGGTTCATTTCTCACTTATTCCTCCCATGCAACCAGTCATGCACCGATAGAGCTGAAAATGATAATGAAGATGAAGATAAAAGCGCCGACAACACGGCAACATCTCGTGCTCTATTAACACCCTGCCCACTCCAGCTAATAGCCTTTTTACACGAGTCTGAGAGGATTCGTTCCAGTCAAACACTGTTGAGCAGAACGCGGGTTTTCTGTTAGAGGACGTGCTTTCCTGTGTCAAATGTGGATTTACTTTTTTGAACGTTTGAAACGTATTTTGAAAGGAATAAATGCTTGTTAAGAAAAATGCAATTACGCTGAGCTATGAAGATTTGGTCAAAGAATTGTGAAGCACAGATGTGTGGTTTTGCTCTTTAGTTGAGGTGTGCATGCAGCTATGATTATGATTGAATGTTCTTCTTTCTTTTGGTTATGAATTGGTTTAATCAATGTTGTGTTACACTGTTTTTGTGTATTTATCACGATATTATCTATTATTAGACACTATTATTCCATTCTTTTATATAATTTTACTCATCTGTCCCTTCATACTCTCTGATTGAATCAAACTTAACACGATTGAATCTAACTTACTTAGCTTAATCATCCTCTTTGACGTAAGGCCACAATAAGATCCTGCCAATTAATTTAATCAAACTATCATGCTAATAAAGCCTCATTCAGTGGCGTGGGTGACACAAGAAATCACCATGACGAGAGTGAGACCCTCGTCTGATCATCTGCACAGTTTCCAAACACAAGTTTGTTGATGAACACTTCCCCCTAGAGGTCATCTGCAGCTTTTGTTCAAGCTTGTAGCAGAGACTTTGAATATCTGGGCATCTTATGGATAATGAGTCTTTGGAGAATTGATCGTTGTTCTGAATTGATTTATTTTATTTATCAATGAAGTTAGGTCTTAAAGTCGTTTTTTCATAACTACTTGAATGTTTTACATGACATGCTGATTATTCTCATGAGAAACACTTTATAACCTCTGCTTTTTAATAAAAATGATTATTTATTTATTTATTGTTTTTCTATTATAATACTACACGACTCAAGAAAGACCCAGTCTGATATTTTTCCATTGTTGGCTGACACAGTACAGCAGTTTGTCCTAAAATAAAAATGCATTTTCCAAAAGGTTTTATGCATTATTCAAATCTGGATTCTGTGAAATAATAGCAGCTTTTTTGCAGTTTGTCTTAATTGATAGCCTACATTTAGAAAAGATTATTTTTTTTTTAAATCCCACATCCAAGTCCCAAAAATCAAAATTAAATACCTACACACAGAACGAAACATCCAAAAAGTGGAATATTTATATTTCTTCTTTAAGACCTATTTACATTCTTGCTTTAACAATGGACCAAAGTCCAAATTTAGAGACAGTTTAAATATGAAAAACAGCCTCTATGAAGGACAGAAGTGAGCCACACTGTGAAACATGGTTTCAGCTCATCAACTTCCTGTCTCCTACCAAGGAACCTTAAAGAAAGAAGTGTGATAACGTCCCGGTATGGTTGCTTGTCTTCTACGACATGCATGTGACGTCTTTTAATGTTTAACATATTTAAAATCAACCTTGCTTCTAGTTATACTTTTAAAGCATCAGTGCTTCGCATTAAATGGCATCTAGCGGAAACGTGAAAAGGGCTTCTCTAGAGCCGGTGTTTGGTTTTGTCTGTTTATGTGGCAGTGCAACATGGCGGACTCTGTGAAAGGCTCATTGTAACCTAACAAAGAGGAGCAGAACTCGCTGCTTCAGGTGATGATACTCATATAAAATCATATGAACATCAGTATACATTTCTGTCCCTAAATCCCACACAATGGACCTTTAATTTGACTTTCTTTTAGTTAACATTGTCCAGTGGGCTTTATTTTTCAAAATCTGGTGGGTTTCGTGAGCCAAAGAGGCCCATCATAGATGAAGTGATGTCGAGTGATGAAACAGATTGTTGGCAGGTTTGGTCATGACTCTCAAATGTGAAGCAGGAAAGATTAACAAATAAAACACACACACTCTCACAATAAGCTTATTCTGTTTTAAAAAAAAAAAAAAAAAAGTCAGTGACCAGCCTACACGATAGTTTTGTATTTTCATAAGCCTTTGAGGACACGTTACATCATTGAGGCCGGTAATGAAATTCTCAGTTTGCCTTTTACTCCGTTGCTCCCCCTCCAGGGAGGTCAGAGGTCAGGGTCGGACACACTCACAGCTCAGAGCCGGTGCTGCTGTGGTGAAGAGCCTCAGCGGGGTGAATACAACAGGGAACTGGCCTCTGGACATCCAGATGGAGGACGGCCTCGCTCACCATGAAGCCATCCGGCCGCCCTGCTGATGTTTTCCGGACCTGTTCACTCCTACATACTGAGCTGCCGTTGCTGTCAGCGGAGTAGTGGGAGGTGACTGCTTAACCTCGCAGGCAACAGACCAACTGTGCTTTAAAGTAGCCGTGCTGCAAACTTTTTTGACTGAAGAGTAACTGAACACCAGGCTCAACTGCAGTTTCTCATTGCCCTCTCTGGTTGACAAACCATGAGGTGAGAAACCATCACACATTGGTATTAGAGGTTATAAATCACCAGGTCTGTGTCCACCTTTAAATCCCAACCGAAAACCTTTTTCATCTTAGGGCCTGCTCTTAACTGCTGTGCTTTTTTAAACAATGTATTTTGTTTTTAATTGTGGTTATTTTAACATCTAAAATGTACCTGTCTTCAGTACCCCCCCGTGTATTTTAATGTGTGCCTGTGAGGCACCTTGTAACTCTGGTGCCTTATAAATAACGTTTATTATCATATTGATATCATTCTAATTCTAAATGCTTTAAATGATAAAATATGGTCCACCATAAACACAGAACATAAGACAAGGAATGCAAAAATCAAAGTCCTGCCAAGTTACATTTACTGGAATGTAAATATATTTTGAACAAGAAACAGTATGTACATCAGAGCACTGATAGTCGACACATTTAGTAAAAATAGTAATTCTAAGAAAACAGATGTTATTAAGACCCTACTGTGAACATTAGTGGTTAAAGCTCATCAGGAACAATGAATGTTACAAAACATCTAAAAAGGTGCACCCCCAGACCCAACATGGCTCTCAAGCAGAGGTAAACAAGATTAGTGTAGTATGAAAAAGGCCATTACGTGGCATCAGCCGACTTTAAGCACAGCCCGTTTTATTGATGCTCTTTCTGGAACTCTTTCATAAAGGCAGCGAGGGCTTCAGTCTCCTCCACTGTTATAGAGTTGTACAGAGAGACGCGGATTCCTCCAACTGACCTGCAGAGGGGGACAAGCAGGGTCATTCCAAGCAAACTAATCCATCACGCATCCTGTATTCTCTCTTGAAATGCAGAGATAAAAGTTATAGGTGCAACAGCAGCGCGCGTGCATTCAACAAACCTGTGTCCTTTCAGCGCCATCATTCCACGTTTGGACGCGCCTTCCACAAACTTCTTCTCCAAGGCCTCATCACCCTCTTTCTTCCCCACGCGAAACGTTACGTTCATGCGGCTCCGGCAAGCCGTATCTACAGGGCACCTGGACGGGGAGACACAGCAAGTAAGTGGTGCGGTTCTAATTGAGATTTTTAACTTCATCACCGCGACAAAAATGTCATTTTCATAGTTTCACCACAGTGTCATTGAAATTCCTGGATTAAGTTGACTTAACTAGCCGCAGTAACAGTAAATGAGACAAATCATATTAAGTAACTTTATTTAAATACAGTAAGCCCTATTGTTGCCATGTTTATCTTGACTGTAGCTAAAAAGAAACTTTCTCAGATATGCTGATGGTGGGGATGTCACGATATACCCATATTGATGATAAATCAAATTAAATATTGATAATGTGTTGATTGACATATGATTACGTTGTGTAAATCATCCAGCTCTTAAATAATTTCCTTTTCTGTCCATTCTCATTGCGGTTGTGCACCTTAACGCTGGTTGCCACCACCCGTAAAACGGAAAGATTCATGAAGTGCGATTGTGCTTTTTGTGCACTTTTGTACCGTTATTGTTACAGGCTCTCTTCACATCCCTACACTTGTATTTTTGTGTAATCGATTAGCCAAAGAGTGACAAAACACACAATAAAACATGGATGAATCTGACTGAGCATATTATTATTCATGTTTCCTTCTATAGATATTGTGATAATGTAATTTCCGTGGCGACTTTATCCCCATGGTCATCGCACAGTGAAACAGCCTTCACTGACCGCCTAAAGATTTTAGCAAGTTTAATATAAAGAGTGGTAATTCATGACGGGAGTATAAAGAGATATTTAAATCAGTCTGAGCATCATAATACAGTGTCTTAAAAGTTAGTGATCCAATAATTACAAGGCCACATTCTGTTAGGATACCAAATGATGATGATGTTTTCCTTCTAAGCCCTTGACATTAAAATATTGTGCACGTATGTCTCGTTACTGTCTTTGCATGTACTCTAACATATGTACTTTTATGTGGGACGGATAAATGAATTTGGAACCTTTCATTTCGTTCTTCATTTTAGCTTTTGTGACCCGTCGGCACAGTTAAACCATCACTCAGTCAGAGATGCTGTACTTTCCTACTTTTACCATCCGTCGCCAAGGTTTTGTGACACTTACGCATAGAAGCCGCCGGAAGCGTTGATGACGTCATAGACCATCGAGGACTTCTGCTTGCTGAGCGTCTCCATGGCAGCGCAGCCGCCGTTGTTTTTAGTCCACTCCAGCACCAGACCCATGATGTAGATGCTGAACAACACACAAGCAAGGTGGTGAAGACGACGGCCACTGCCGCTTGTGCTTATCCCCATTCAGTTATAAATCCTTACAGGATTGCGGAAACATATATAAATATCCTCAAAAGGAAAAGTTACATATTTCGCGAGATCAACTTTTTGTGCATTCTTAGAGTTATATAAAAAAAAAATCATACCTCTGTTATGTCGTTATAGACTTAGCTTAGCCTAAATTTAGCGCACTATAGAGAATCTAAATCTAGCCTGGCTCTGTTGGATGGTTAATTCTCACTATATTTAACCTGTTTAACCTCGTCTGTTTAATCCTTCTTTTTTTTTTAAAAAAAAAAGGAAAATAATAAGTTGTGGATTGACATGGGATAATCTTGTCAAAGAAGTTAACTGGTCCCAGGCAAGATAAACTCCAGCAGGAAACCTCAATGTGCCGTTGTACACTTTTTGAATGACTTCACAAACAACATAGAGAATGTTAATTGGTGAGCTTTAAAAAAGGTCCTTCTGTAATTTGTAATTTTTTTATTTATTTTCTTTTACTTTAGACAGGGCTAGCCTTTTCCAAGTGTTTCCAGTCTGTATGCTAAGCTAACCTCTTCTCATTCAACTATTAAACGAGAGCACTTCCCATAGAATGCTGAAATATTCCTTTAAATCTTATCAGGCAAAAGTAATTCGAGGAGACATGATATAAAATCAGTGAAAATCTCAGCATGTTTTTCTTAGTAACAGACTGATAATCCTCAATCTGAAAGAAAACAGGGGCTTCTCATGTTATAAACGCTTGAGTGTGTACCTGAAGCTCGGCGGTGTGTTGTAGAGGGAGTTCATCTCAGCCTGCACCTTGTAGTCCAGGACGATTGGACAATCTTTCAGAGTGTGGCCTAACAAGTCCTCTCGCACGATGACCACAGTTACTCCGGCACAGCCGATATTCTTCTGGGCCCCGCCAAAGATCAACCCAAACTACGCATCCAAAAAAAAAAAAAACACAAAAAAAAAAAAAACACATTAAAATGAAGTTATCCACCTGTTGAAGCAAAAGCTGTCAAATTTCACTTAAGATGGAGTGTCAAAAGGATATGAATCATCTTATTTTTTCATTGTAAGAGGTGAACATGTAACGCAGTGACATCATCATTTTTGTCCTCACCTTTGACACGTCCACAGGCCGAGACATGAAGTTGGAGGACATGTCGCATACGAGGATCGCCCCGTTTGTTTCAGGCGTGAAGTTGTATTCAACGCCATTGACTGTCTCGTTGGCGCAGTAGTACACATAGGAGGCCGAGGGGTTCAGGGTCCAGCTGCTGGGGTCGGGAATTTCTGGAGGGGACAACAACAAAACACAGTTAAACAAGACTAGATGAAGACAGTGAAGGACTTCAAAAACGTTGGGAAAGCAATTCTGGAGTACAGTAATTGATTGTCAAGTCTCATTCTCAGGTCATCAAATACGGAGGCTTTGGGTCAGTATTCGGCATGACTTCTCACCCAGAGCATCGGTATTGGTCCTTTAAGACAAACCTCTGACTGAGGACTGAGGAAAATCTGCCCTCTTTTTGGATCTTCTTTGCATTTTGTTTCAGCGAGTGAGATTTCCTAACTGACTTTTCAATGAGAGGGGGAGCAACGTGTTTGGATTTTGTCTAACAGAGCTTTCGTCTTCTAATCCAAACATTTGCAACTAAATGCAAGTCCAAAACATTGTTAAAACTGCCTCAGCATATTAGGATACACCAGAACCCTAGTGAACCCTGATCGGACACAACCATGTGGAAAACTCATGCCCGCATTCCAGAGTCTTTCACTGGCGGTGGGCTCTATTGTTCATTATGCAACAGGCTGGACGGGCAGCCAGACTCTGCTGAGAGACTGTCCTAACGCAGCATGAATGATAATGACCGACTCATGAGAGCTGAAGCTATTTTTTGATTTTGTGACAGCAATTTAATTGAACTTCAAACCCCTAAAAAAGGAGAAATGTATTTGAAATTCTTCATACCAGAAGTACAAGTGGGTTGAGTTACCAAACCTACATTCTGGGACCGTCCATTCTGAGCTCAAAGACTTACTCGTGTAAGCATCCAGCTTCGGGTGGACAATGTTGACTTTGCCGTACTTCTCCGCCTCTTTCGCAGCTTTCGATGACCACGTGCCGGTCACCAGGTAATCGGCGCACTTGTCCTCTTTGAGGCCGATCAGGTTGAGGGGAACGGCGCTGAACTGTCCAGACCCGCCGCCCTGCAGGAACATCACCTTGTAGTTGTCTGGGATATTCCTGCGAAGGCAGAGGTCACGTGTGTGAAACAATGCGTACAGTGCAGACGGACCTCACGCTGATGTTCTTACACCGATTCATGTCCAACAGAGATACAGCTTGCAAAATATCTACAACAGGCACAGTTAATCACATTGATTGATACACCGGTGTGGATGAAATGTTAAAATTTAAAGACAGTATATTTATTACATGCTCCCCCTCTGCTGGCCAAGATGTGTAACTGTGTTCAACTTGTTTTCATGCCATCAACATTGGCATAAACTGGCCTAAAAACTACAGGAGAGATTTCTAAAAAAAAAAGTTTATTTTGGCTCTGTTTTGACCAAACTCAGAGAAAAAGGCCAGTTTATTTTATCATAAATATAAAATCCTAACAAAAGAAAATTACTAAAATGAAATAAAACATGAAAACTCATACACGTAGTAAAATCAAAAGGGCACTTCAAGGTTCAGTCAGGGCGGCTGTGGCTGTAGGATGTAGAGCTAGCGTCTTCTTATCGGAAGGTCGCTGGTTCCATTCCCCTGGTCTGCATGTCGAAGTGTCGTTGGGCAAGAAACTGAACCCCCAAAATGCTCCTGATGTTCTGGTCAGCACCTTGCATGGCAGCCGATCGCCATCAGTGTATGAATGAATGTATGAATTGCTGCAAGTCGCTTTGGGCAAATGCGTCTGCCAAGTGCCGTAAATGTTCAGCTAATGAACCATGTAATTAATGACTGTGGAGTAACTGGTCTTGAAAAACACTGCCGGTAACTATTAATTACTCCCATCTTTTTACCCGTCTGTCAATCGTGTTTTACTCCGTTCTTCTGATGTGTGTTTCATGCAAGTATGCCAGTGATGCTCTGACTGGATATGATTTGTTATCCATTTTCCTAAAAACGGATATTGTTTGACATACAACACATAATTGTCATGCTGTGCTGCAGCCACGTCGTTTCTTTGTTTTAGAAAAGAGGCGGATAATGCAGAAGAGGCGATGAGTGACGACAAAAAAAAGCAGCACTTACCACAACTCTCGCAGGAGACTCTCCGCTTTGTTCAGGATTTTGCCGAAGTCTGCCGATCGGTGACTCATCTCTGGTGTGAACAGAACCAAAAAAACATTTCAATTTATTCTCTCACATGGACATTTTAATTCGATTTTGATTGTATTTGGCTCATTTCACATATGTACTATAAGGGCATTCAATGCTGCCAACTAAAACCAATGAAAGTGCGTTAGGAAGTGAGCCCCCACAATAGAATATAATCAATATACACAATGTTTATTTCGACACCAATGAAGTCAACAGAACGCGAGCTGGAGACGATGCACAGGTAACTTAACATATTGCTTAAGTGAAACCAATCGGTCGTCCTACTCACCCAGAACACTGATGCCGGTGCCGCCGTAGTTCAGGAAGTCCTGCTGTGCTTGAAGCAGCACCTGAAACATGCAGATCATTTCTTCAGGAGGTTTCAAACAGCTACGAAGACTCGGGATGTGTTTTGTCACGCTGTTCATCCGGATTTCCCTGTATCTTTAAATTGTTGTGTTCAGAAACATTCAAAGTCACCAAATTCAAGGACTTTTCCAGGACTTTCCAGGCCCAATTCCCCCAAAATTAATGGACACAGCACGGTTCGACACGTGGATATGGGGCCACTTCCTGGTTAAAACACTCACAAGTTTTATGAGAGCTGTTACAGAAGAGAACTGACAACAATTATAAGAATATACAAAAAAAAATCCAATTTCTATTTGTGCACAAAATGTACAAATTCAAGCACTTTTACTGAACCAAGATTATTTCCCCAAAAAAAGTCTCAATGCCTGTTTTTTTTTTTTTTTCCCCCCCTCTCAAACTTTGCAATCTTTTGAGGATCAAGGACCTGTGGGAACCCTGCAAATGTCACTTTTCAGGGTTTAGAGGTGACCACTGTGGCTCACCCCCTGTACGGTGAAGCCAAGTGACATTTTGTATTAATAGCGCACAAAACAATCCAAATTAAGAAGTCATGTCACTTTTTATGACTTAATTTAGTTTAAAGTCATTTATGTCTTATGTCATTTTTGATTTTTGGCAGTTTCGG
>OMLP01020458.1:38947-53875 GCA_900302685.1 Spondyliosoma cantharus
ACAGCAATACATTTAAAGTCACACTGATAAACGTTTTTATATCAGCTGGTGATCAAATGACCTGTAAAATGAAAGGGGTCACTCCTCCTGCACAGTTTGTTTTTGTGGTACTGTTAAAACCCTAAAATACAGATTAAAAATAAATCTTTGACAACTGAGCTGTTACCCTGGCAACCATGAGATGCGATTTTATATTACTGGATGTAGCCATTTATTATTTCATATGTACACAGGAATATTGCACAGCTTACAAATATTCAGAGCACACGGTCTATACAATGTCGTTGATCAAGCAAAAGAATCCAACATAAACCTCATGTACTCAAATGTGTCGATACATGTGTGGTGCATGTTTTTTTGTGCGCTTGTGTGGTTCAAGGGAGATTATTTTACATTCCTTATATTTACACACAGAGATAAATATATACTTATACAAACTAATAAAGCAGTTTCAAGACACTCAAACTCTTCCACTTCTGCATACCGCTGGTACATTACACTGGATGATAGTCCACTGGCTGACCGTGTTAATCAGACCCCTGATGTGGACCAAGACGTTTATGTATGTTAGTGGATAGATCCAAACTCAAACTTGATAAAAGAATACTTCTTGTGTCATGCGTCACTTGACTGAAGACATTGTGCGTATATGTGTATGATGGCAGCCAGTCACTGAAATAATAAAACAACTTTGCTTTTGAGGTCATTCTAAGGTTTGTTTAGACGCAGAGCCAAGAATAAAAAAAAGCTGTTGTCAACATCATCTGAACCTAAAATCAACATGTTCAGATGGTTTTGACTAACTGTACTAGAGCTTACTCTAAGCAGAAGCATAATTCGGCTTTACGAGTGTGCGTGTTTGGGTGTTCTGCAGGAAGAGCGGTGGTTGTAATGTAGTCACATCCACATCTCAAGAGATTTCCTCATGTTCCCCGTCAACATTCAGCCTCTCAGTCTTTTTGGGTGGGACAGGGGTTTGGAGCACAAAGGGTGCGGGGGAGGACGGATGCTCCATGATGCTCATATGTTGAAACTTTCTCCACAGCCACATGTGCCCTTGATGTTGGGATTGTTGAAGACAAATTCACTGGACAGCTTTGACTCCACAAAGTCCATCTCAGTTCCCAGAAGTGTGAGCTGAGCCTTCTTTTCTATGAACACCCTGACACCTGCAAGAAAAATAGAGCTGTAACCACTCCCAAGTTCCCAAGTGTGTACAATTTGAAAATGTCCAATTTTAGCAACCTCTAGTGTTAAAATAAAAAAAAAAGATACAACACATGGAAATGCACAACATGAATAAAAGGTGAAAAACAGAACCTTTTTATTTGTATCTAATCTTTGCTTGTCTTCATATCCCAAACATATTTTACAATAAAAAGGAAAGCACAACAACAATTCGTCACTCACCATCCTGCAGCACTTCCTCATCAGATTTGCTTTTCTCCTTGGTGTAATCCAGTGTGTAAGTAAGTCCATTACAGCCACGCGTTCTCACTCCAACCTTCAAACCGATCTGGAGAGAGCCGGAAGGACAAAAGTTTTCAGTGTAATTTATCAATAATTATAGTTTCATCAATTTTGCCATGAGACATTCATGCATGACTAAGCAGAGATGGAATGCGGAACTGGGTCGTCAGACATGTTGTCCAACCTTGGCAAAAGGGGTTTATAGTTGAAAATGCCTGACTGAAAAAACTCAGAGCATAAAGGAAGGCCTCATTTCCCTGAAAGCCTACTTCAAGAGACAAAATCATAAATCATCATTCAATACTGAGATTTAAATTTTAGAAACATAGAACAGACGGGAAGGCTCTGTGTGAATGCTCTAACATCTTAGTCCATAAAAACAGATGTGACTTTAGCAAAGGAAGAGAAAAGGTTATGTATAGCTTTATTTTGGCATTCTATTTTTTGGTAAACTATTGATCAAAGTTAACTTTACACAACCCAAAGTAGAGGAGGGTAAATTATTTTAATGACAGCAACCCACTGTGTTGATATTTTGAGACGCAAAACAACACAGCTTGATAATATGATGTTTCAGTGAATGCATAATACTCACATATTCCGGCTTGTCATGTAACAATACCCTGATCTTGTTCACAGCTGATGGAGTCTAAAGAAAACAACAACAGAATATAAAAGCACTCACAGCAACAATACACAGTGGATTCAGCTGAAAGCAATGTATTTTGGCAAAACTGTGACTGTTTCAAACATTCTGGGCAGAAAAATGACAATAAGATGCAGTTTTAACTTTATTTGACTGTTTTGATATACTACACCCCCCCACTGTGAAACATTCATGTTTCATGTGCTTACACTCAATCTGCACTCTGAAGCTGCTGCTGTCACTGAGTGAATGTAGGTTTATAAATGAGGGATATCAGTGTTTGGGCTCTCACGTGGAGGCATTTGAGAGACTGAGGCGAATGACATTAGCCACACAGTGCTAATCCCTTAAAGCCGGTGTGTTCATCTGTATGTGTGTAACTGTGCTGTGATGCCAAATGTACAGTACATCCCAACTGTGTCACAGCCTGTTTCATAACTACACTGTCAATGGGTAATTACTGAATTGAAGGTCTATGTAGTGTGTGTAGTAAACAGGAACACTTGGATTTTAAATTCTCGTTTTTCATCTTAATTTATAAAGGGTATGAAAGCCAAGCACACAAATGAGGTAATTTATTATATTACAATGTGAAGGGATAATACGTTTAATGAACATTTTGGTAACATTAAGCATATCTTTGTCCTTAGTTCCTGCCAGATAAAGAAAACAGCAGAACACTTTATCATCTGCTGTTGGCTTGGTGTTAAGCAGTGCCCTACTACATTACTACTTCAGCGCATAGCCTTTATCAGCTCAGACCACCATACACACACATTATCTTTCAGTAGCACTGTTAGTGGAGCTCGTCATGCTCACCATTAGTGACTGTACTTATTTCCTGTTCAACTTCCACTCAATGTTTGATAGTACAGCATCTTGAAACTCAGAATTTGAAAGGCACTTTATAAACAAAGCTTTACTTACTTATTTACAATCCTATTTATCACATCAATCACTAACTACTGGTAATTTAAGACACAACATTTCAAACAAAGAGACATGGAAATGCAAAAAAAAAAAAAACAACCAGACAGCTAACAGTACATTTTCAGATGGATTGAAAAGGGTGACTTGCAAAAAATCCCTCAGTACATCCACAGCAGGGAGTTCATACTTCATACTCACTTTGCTAGACTAAAAATATTAGTGGTGGGACTCGATTAAAAAAATGTATCTAATTAATTAGAGGCTTTGTAATTAATTAATCTCAATTAATCGCATATCAATATTTGACACGAGAAGCAACATTATTCAATTTAAATGGATTTTGGTATATGACTGAATCAATGAATAGACACATAAATGAGCTTTAACAACAAAATCGTGTTATTTTCATCACAGAGTGTTAACAAAGTGCAATATGAATAAAGAATATTATGATTGCATTGTTCACAAGGCACAAACTTAAATTCAAGTTATATTCAAGCTTTTTCAGGACTTTTTGTAAACTTTCTGTCTTAAACACATTTGTTTTTGTTTATTAAAATAAAAAACAGCACTTAGTACAGTACATTCCAGAATGTACCACCGAGAGTGGCCGACAGTCCACTGCAATCCACTTCACCAGTGCCTTTGTTAATTTGTCAGACGTGGACTCATATTGTCTAGTGTGGATTGGCGACACTGCCTGCTGGAACTAGGAGTGTTGTCTGTGCTAGCTGCAACATGTTTGGCTTGAGGTCGCAGCGGAGGCTGGAAGTGCTGATAGGTGATAGGCAAATTCTTTCTTGCACAAGTTGCACACAACTGTGCTTTTATCCAGGTTTCCACCCGGTAGTTTTTTAAAACTAAAATTTCCGCCCACCGAACCCAGCAACAACTTCTCATCGGTTTAATTTCTCGTGTTGTGCACTGTGCATCAGTATTACAGGTTTGGCGGGAACTTGTGCAACGAGCAACATGCCGCGCTGTTTGGAGTGCAAAAATAAATTGCGATTAAATGCGTTATTTTTTTTGTCGCGTACATACATTTCAGAACATTTGTTTCAAGTCAGCTGTAGAGTCAGCAGCCTGAAACCCGCCACGACCGCCTTGTCTGAGGCACAAGGTGCAGGTTGACCAGCGAATGAACTCTGCTGAGAGGTGCCATCATTGCCATGGTGATCAGCGCTGCCCCTGGTGTGCAGGTTTTAGCCACAGAAACTTGAGGTCCCAGGAAACAGACAGAAAAGAGGACATGAAGTATCTCTTTTTGTTCAGGAAGTGGTGAAGGTTGCTTCGCTTGCATCTCTATAAATGGTGTGAATGGTGGCATTTGACAGGATGCGGGGATGTCTGTTTAACTGTGTAATCAGCCACATACAGTATTAGTCAGTGTGTGACTGAAGTAACAGACTGGAGACATGCAATCTGAGTCGCTTATTTAATCCAGTTTGGAAAGAGGAACTAGAGTATTAACTCTTATTCTTATATTTTATTTGTCAGATTATTACTTTTGTGTACATTAAATGTCCTTTTCAATTGTGAAAACTAACTAATGAACTGCAGAAAAAAAACCTAATTGGTCTTGTTTTCTTCTTCAAACATATTCATAACTCTTTTCAGGGTCCTAATATTGATCAGTATGATTGTGAGCAGTTGGCCTGGAGGTTTCAGTGTCAATCGTTTGCTCCATCTGCCCAAAGCTTTAAACCAGAGCAAGATCGCCATGAAATACATGCAGTATCCCCGGTCCCCAAAGAGTGACTCCCAATGATTTTGCTGACCTATCGAACCCTCATCTGTCCTGATCAATACTTTAGTCTCTGGAAAACGATCAAAGAAAGTGACGTCCCACCAGATTTGCTGTGGTTGTTCATGGTCTCCTGCCGACGAAGGCCGATCATCGTGAACATCTAAGAACACACTCATTCTGTGATGAATCTTTCTCTACTTTGGACTCTTAGAGAAACATTATGTGGAAAGTTTTCTGTTTGTTCTGTCTGTAACTTTCACCCTATAGTATGTGATGAATGTTAGAGGCTCCAGTGTCGACCTACATTTTGATTTCCAACCCAGAGCAGTTTCCGCATATCGTTAACATATTGTACCAGTATAAACACATAAGTTCTTGCCTCCGAATCTGGTGTGCAGCTTTTTCTATTACTTCTCCATATCCGTCTGTGTTTCCTCTCTGTCTTTTCCCATTTCCCAAACTCTGTCTGTTAACGTCTCCTCCTCTTGTCTGTCTTGTCCGTCTCTCCCTCTCCCTACTGATCTGCGATACCTCTTTCTTCTACTTATCCTGTCATATTATGTTTCCTCATCCTCCTCCCTCACTGACCATCCATCACTCCAAATGACAAGCACACAAAGACATCAGATGAACAGAAAGAAAACAACAACTAGAAAGAGAGCTAGCTCCTTGGCTTGCGTTAAGATTTCAAGTATATTGACTGAAGGAGTGGTGGAGGATGATAGAAAGAATGACACCCGGCTGTTTCCTGACTGGAAAAACAGTTTGGCAGAATGGTCGCTCACACACACACACACACACACAAACACACACTCATGCACAGAAACAGCAATGTTGACAGGAAAACAGCTTGTTGCCAGGACGGAGTATTCATTTATTGCTTCCCCTCAGTCTCTGTGCATGCACCATAGGGTACGACAAACACACACACACGCATTGTTCTGTACATTGTTCTGTATGTGTTCCTGCTTGCATGGCAACCACAGCCTGCACGTTACGCAATAAATCCGCAATACGTGCCAGAGATGAACTATGAGTAATAGAGTTAAAGGTGAACAGTTTGATTGTGTTTGTGAGAACAGGTTTTTTAAAGGGGGGGGATGCTCAATACACATGTATAGCCACTGGTGTGTTTGTGTGTGGGGCTCTAGGACAGCTGACTCACACAGAGGGTGAACTCTATCCCCTGTGCGTTCTCCACAGGAAACGTGTGTACAGCGGTCGCCTTTGTGTTACAGCGCGGTTTGAAAGGGAGTCAATCACCTCATTTCCTGGCGAAAAGGGCGCAGGAGAGGAGAGGAGAGGAGAGGAGTGTAGGCAGCAGAGTGGTATAATGAACAAGTCGCCCTCAATCCACAGTTCATGACCTTTTGGGGATAAACACACTCCCTGCTGAAGTGTCCTTGAGCAAAGCTCTCTAGAGGTGCTGTTCCTGCATCTGACCCTGATCTCCTCTTGAATAGGAAAAGCAAAGCAAGACACAGCTTCTCCACAGGGAGCCACAGGCTATCATATTCATTTAATTAATAATAACACTTAATAGTTGGTGCTGCTCATAGGCAAATATGTAGACTTTAGCTCCACCTCCTGGCCTGCTGCTTTCATACACCCACTGCATGGGAGAGACGGAAGGAGGAGATTATGTCAAAAAAATAAAGATTTGAGCGAGTTGGTTCCTGTTAAGTAAGGATAAGAACATCACACACACACATGCACACTGTCCTGTATTCTGTAGTCTAAACATGTGTGTATCAGCCTATTAAGTTTTTCAACAAATCTTTAACACGGACACATGAATTACAGGAATAGTTCAACATTTTGGGGAAATACGCCTATCAGCTATCCTTCCGAGCTAGCTGACATGATTGATGCGATGCACGTATCTGTCCATTGAATATGAATCTGGAGCCAAGACATGGTAAGGTTATCTTGATCAAAAGAACTGTGGTGATATGGGGATTTATTTGCGGGACTATTTCTTGGTCGGTTGTGGTGACCTCTTGTCATCATTGTTAGGTTCCGTGGCTCCAATGGAGGCACAGGGAGGTAAAGACATAATGTAGTCCCAGACATAAACCACTTTAAACAAATGCAGTATAACATGTAAGTGAGATTTTTCACCTATGGTCAGAGCAAGGCAAGCTGTTTTCCACTGTTTTCAGTTTTTTTGCTAAGCTAAGCTAACTGGCTGCTGGCTTCAGTCTCATATTTAAAGTGGCAATTGACAACTCTTCTCCCTTAGCGTTTCCAAGTGTTTTTTTATTGTTGGTATGGCTGTTGCAAAGACAACTGAATTGTTTTTGTTTTCCTCAGAGTCGCAAAAATTACCAACACATGACAAAAAGTCAGTTCATTCAATAATTCAGTCCAGGGGTGCCCAATTTAATTTTTTCATACAGAAATAAAACAGCATAAATGGAGATTTATTGCATAATTATTTAAAAATGAAATATGTAAAAAGAATTTGCTCCCTTAAATCATAATCAGAGCAAACAGGGAGCAACATTTCACCAGAATTAGCGTTAAAACAGTAGCTGCCATTAGCTAGTTAACTCAGGTAGCAATGGAACCAGTGGTCCGGACTGTGAGCCAGGTAAGTTTAGGTGCTTATGCCGTGTTCAGACGCAATCCAAATTTTTCGCACGATTAGATTACATACAAAGTCAAAGATAAAACTCGACTCTACGTGAATTTGTATCTATTCGCCTCGGGGCACCGCAAATGACACGATTGAAGTGATGACATGAAGAATTTAAGCAAGCATTCCCGTGAGTTGAAAACATTAAACTCAAGCGAAATTTTCACCTGTTGGTGTTGCCTGTCACAATGACGTCATAACGTTGCTGATGTCTGGACATCCATGAACATCTACTTGTACCGACACAGGACAAATAAGAAGCTGCCTCGGAAGGAAATGAGCAAGAAGGTAATTTTTGGAAATACATCTCAGCACCACACAGCATAGCTCTTACCGATCCAAACTCCATTCAGGGATCAAGTAATTTTATAACATACATCTTCTCATTAATTCTCAGCACAAAACCAAATTAAGTATATTTTTGCCAAAATGTCACACAATGACTTCAAAAGAAAAGAAACTCGGATGACTCGCAGTGAGATGGAGTAAACCCCAGAGGACACAATAATAGAAAGCAGAGAAGGTGGGATAGGGAAAATATTTAACAGTGGAGCGGATAGAGGGGAGTGAACGTGAGAGAGGGAAACTGAAATAGAGACAGGGGTGGGAGTTGACACAGCAATAGGGAGGAGGTGGTAATATGGAAAATGTGCTGCTTGCTACCGGCTTTGTGCAACAGTTAAGTCATAGAGATTGTATGATTCACTAGAGGACTGTTGACCCATCTGGATCGCAGCTGCAAGTGTGCTGTGTGTGTGTGTGTGTGTGTGTGTGTGTGTGTGTCTGTGTGTGACCTTGTCTCTGTACACACATCGGTGTCTTTGCTGCCTACGTGTGGGAGATAAAGCTGCCATGTGTAAAAACGTTGAGACTTTCTTGAGAACTGAAGGGTTTATCCCACCCCATCCTCCCACACAAGTCTTCCACAGCAGTAAATACACACACACACACACACACACACACACACACACACACACTCTCTGTTGTATTGGTTGGCCCCCGGATCTCAGCACAGTCATTCACACAATTTACCGGAAATATCACAGAACATCCTGGGAACATTCAGTGGGGGATGCCAGGAAACCCATCGTGATCGATTTAAAAGAATCCCTTCACAATAAGTATAAAGGACAGAAATATCTCCCACTGGACCGAAAGCCCGTTATCCCAAAGGCCCAATGCTCTGAAAGTACACCCTCTCCCTGCTAACCCTAACCCTCCACTGTCGGCTCTGTCCATGCTTTTCGTCTGATTTGGAGAGCATTTATTTGCCCACTTAAACTAACACAGCTCATGACCAATTGTCCAAAATAACCCTTTGCTGCCAAGCTTTCCATTCTTGCACAAAATAGTGCTCTTGATTTCAGATGGAAGGGGACAAAAGAGGCTTCTCATTTCTAGCTGGTCACCCACTAGCAGATTCTATCAGCTATAGTTAGTTAGCTTATTAAGCTAATACTATACTCTTATGAGTTGGCTGAATGTCTAATGTTTAAGATCAGAACCCGTGAAAGGGTATCTTAAGTATCCACTTGATGACTACATACATAACGCTTAAAGACAGTTATTTTTTGTGCCTTTGCGTTTCCTACTTTACCAGCTCATTGGCTTCATAAATTATTAGCCTCAGTGACGTCTGGATGCTGTGACCAAGCAGGGGCTTTCTCATGACTGAAGCACTCGTACGAAAAACACATGCGTACAAGAAGTCCCGTGTCTGTAATCTCATGAGTTCCATTTTAAGGCAGCATGAAGCTAAGGCAACATGTTTCGAGGTAAAAAGTCACCATCTTCAGAATCCATGAAGAAGACATGGAAACAGCAGTCTTGTATCTCGTATGTGTATTAATCCAGAATATTAAATCAACATTTTCTTAAACAAACGTCGGCACGGTGGTCTCTTTGGTGTTTTCTTATACTTTCACACATACGCAATCTGGCAATCTGGAGCATGCTGTTACAGTATTGCCTGGATCTAAACACGCACACGCACACACACACAAACTCCCACATGCAGTCACACACACCATGAATCACGCCATTGTTATCCTGATAATGCTCTCCGGTGCATGTGAAGCTGTCTGCTTTTCTGGTGTCAGACCCGTCTATCCTTCACGCCAGCGGCTTCATGACCTACTGCCTAGCGTGCCTCTGTCTGCATGCATGTGTGTGTGAGTGTGTGTCTGGAGGCTCCCTGACTGCCAGCTGTACTCTCAACATACCCAGGGAGAGTCTCGCCTCGCAGGATAGGGAAGACACAGAGAAGACCTCTTTCCACGCTAACGCTTCCATGTTAACACGAGCCGTGCACACACAACTGTTTGTGTGTGTGAAGCAGGGAATCGGAGAGGGAATGGACCTATGTGTGTGTGTGTGTGTGTGTGTGTGTGTGTGTGGGAGAGGGGGACGGGATGCAATACAGCGGGGGGAGGACAGAGGTGACTTGGAGGGCTTTCACATTTCATTAGGACAGCAGTTCACACATGTAAACACACACACTAGCACTCACACACTTCCTGCCCACCTCGTCCACTCCTCATTTAGCATCCGATCCCCTAACGCGCTTTTTCCCTTCTTCCCATGTACAAACACGCAGAGCACTCATCTCATGAGACCCTGGCCCCTGCTTCAACCAGTAATGCACACACACACACACACACACACACTTTTACACTCTCTCATGCAAATATGTCAACCATTCGCAGGGAATTGGACATTAACTCCTGATTCACACATGCACCTTGAGCATATGATCAAAGTGGCACGCATTCCGGCAAACAAAGTACTTCTATATTCACAGTCTTACGTGCGTACATGTGGGGTATCATGCAAATCTGTTTTTTATTGCCATGCCATCAGTGGCCTCAGCACACAACTCCTTCTTGACACGTCAGTGCACATGCAAAGAGTGCATGCCAGCTGAATGTCATCAGGCCAGAATGATGTTTGGAGGGAATGTCTTTGAACTTGTACTGACTACGGCTACAGCTAACAATTACTTTCACTATTGATCATCGATGGGCTAAATAGCTTTCTTTTGTTCCAAAAAACAGTGCAAATCCCAAAGGCTCTTTATTTACTATCATAAGTGAGAAACAAAAAGCAGCAAATTCTTACTTTTATGACGCTGGAACCAAGAAATGTTGGACTTTCTTGCTTTAAAAATGACCTAATTGATTGCTTGATTATCAAAATAGCTGGTAATCGATTAATCGGCAAACAGCCAAATGCAGAACTAAGCAACAACCAGGGCAAGGGCAGAAAGGAGGAGGAGGAAAAAGAAAAATCATATCGTGTCGTGTCGGTCGGACGGTCGGTTAACTACACAGGTCTCTCACTCAACTAAATACAGAGAAATGTCAACAAAGTAACGTAGTAACTGTAACTGTCTTTGGCAACGTATATGAGGAAAAAAATACCGCAGATATACGTGAAGAGGCGTCCGTCCTCCGGTCTGTCCTTCCACCAGTCCTACCGACTTTTGGTCACATTTCTGCCTGAAAAACAGCGTCTGTCACCGGCAAAAAACTTTAGCTCGTCGAGTGTTTGTGTAGAAAATAAATCACCACGATCGTCAGCTCTCCGGACCGAGACTTCAGTGAAATTTCCCCCAGAAAACATTCTCAGTCCTGCGAGTGAGGGAGTCAGACAGCTCCAGTTTACTGATGCCGATTATGTAATTATGTAATTTAGCGTGAAAAACATAACTTTGTCACTTTCCAGGATGTTTGGTGGTTCGGGATCTCAATCACAACACATTATAACAGCATCCATATGATTATAAACTATCCGCGGGTTTAGATTAACAAGGGGGACACTGAGGAAACACCTCGAAAACAAACCGACGTCATCATCATGACGTGTACCGTCACGCCTCTTTAGGAGCTGCATCACCGGCTTTCTGTGTGAATTACACAGCAGTCTTTAAGGTGGAGATGCTTCGCTTTGTGTGAATCACCATCGGCGGAGAATTGGCGAACCGCCACCTGCCACTCCGCCACAATGCGGCGTCACTGTCTAAAATGGGCTAGCATTAGCAAAATGGCTACCACTAGCAGCCTGGCTATTGTCTTCAGCAAAACAAGTAGTAGTAGCAGAGTAACACACATGTTTGAATTAATAAGTAGGTAGGTTTTGTTGCTTGCTGATACAGTTGACAGAATCCCATTTTTGAACCACCTCATAACCCAATGGTAAGACGAGACACATATCAGGAAGGGCACAGACTTTGACACAACACTGGCGCTCTCCATAGAGTGAATGCCCATCTGTTCACTCTTGTTTTACCTTGGTTTCTATCACTCTCCCTCTTCACCTTCTTTGCCTCCTCCATCAGCAGGGTACTTCTTCTTTTGCGGTGTAGAGTTTCCACAGTCATTCCAGTTGTTCTACCATTACCTGAGGATAGCGACTAAGGTCTCTTCCTGTTTTGGATGCTCAATGTTGTGGCTCATTTGTGCTGTACAGAGCACATGATTCTGATTCTGAGCACACAATTAAACAATGTGCATGCTGTTGAGATGCTGAGACATCTGATTCCGCGAATACATAATATATGCAAAAAGTAACAAATGGATATGAGATGCAAGTGAGACTGAAACTGAAATGAACATGATGGTGGTCTTTTTACAGGATCTAAATTTGGTGATATCTGCAGTAGACCCAGATAGTCTGTAGCAGCAACTTTGATCCTGGTTTGTATAAGGAGTAGGTCAGACACACAGAGTATCCAAGACAAATTCACACATGTTCTCCAACCACACCGTCTGATCGCGCACGCTCCCCATATGGTGCACTGTGCACATTCAAAGACATCACAGTGGCGCGTTTGTGTATACACATGTGCGGGATGTGTGCAGCCGAACAGCTGTGTGTACAGACGATCAAACAATCCCACCACATTTCCCCCTCAGCTGACATTTGATACACTAGCTAGGTTCCTTTTTCTCGAAAGTATTGGAAATTCTGACCAAATTTTTCTAGAAAATCGACAAAAGAGAAGGCAAATTAATGCATGTTAATGTTTCCATCCAATACCGTTATGTGATTGTTAGGTAGTTGGTTCATTAGAATGAGCAGCAAGTGATGTCAATTCTCCAAATGGAAAACTACTATACCATTACAGAGGAAAAGGGCACAAGGGTCGAAAACAACAAGATTACAGTTTTAATCGTCCTCTGTTTCTTGTCTCAGCTGAAGCTCCAGCCCGAGCGAAAACAGCTGATCAGTCACGTGAGATAAATATTTACTCCTTTAACTCACCTCAAGCAAGTTTTTCTGACTTCTGCCATTTCCATAATCCTTTTTCAATGGGATACTTCAAAATGCACATAATATTGTGATGGAAGCACACCTAATGATATGCTTATCCTTTTGGGGTTTTCTAGATGCCTCACTACCATTCAGTCCTTCGGTGCCTTTCAGCACCGCTCGTTCATTTTGGATAAGCTCCATCTGAATGGGACCTTTGGGGACTAACCAGATGCTCCTCTTTCAAGTCTCATGTTTGGAAAAAGCCACACTAAAAGTTCCAACAAGACCAAAAGGACGATATCATCTGCAAACAACAGCAGAGCTGCTGTAATGTCACTGAACTGGACACATTCCAGACCTTTTCTGGCATCTTGATATCTCATCCACGAACATCACAAACAGCACATCTGACACCCAGCTTTGAAAGAGCTTGACTTAATGCCAAGAATGCAAACCCAGCTCTCACACCAAGTGTGTAAAGACTGGCTAAACACTTGGCTCTCCACACTCCACACATACTTCTCCCAGGATGTCTTTGCCTTTTACAAATCCATAAAACGTGCTGACACATTTAGCTAAGCTCTCATTATTCACATAGTATCTCTAAGACTGTGAACAGCTGGTCTGTGGTTACATGACCAGGATGGAATCCGTGTTGTTCTTTGTGAATCTGAGGCTCATAATTGGGTCTGGCTCACGTGCACCCTGTAACCACCAGGCCGTGCGGTACTAGACACCGGGCCAGTCAGACTGCTTTCATGACAGGCACTGGACATATTTTGGCCACAGCACTTTGCAGCTGCTGCCACAACAGCGAATAAACTGCCAAACCTTCTAGTCAACATCCTCAGGCACATGAGAGGAATTTCTCAGAGGTGACAGTTGAAGCACATTATTTTGAAAGTGAGCAGTGCCAGCACATCTTTAAAGCAGGTTTGTAACTCTCCTTCTTCTCTCTTCTTCAATACAGCTCACCAACAGTTGCCCTCACAATGGTCAGCACAAATGTCTCCATTTCAGGTTCCAGTGCAAAGACATAGTTTGTCTGGTCATAGTCCACAGCGTCCAAATATGTTTCTCTCTACATATCTTTCTTCTCTATATGAGTGCAGAGAAGTTTCACTTTCAAACCAAAAGGAGCTGCTCAAATCAATATTTTTATGTTGGTAATGGCAAAAATTACTATATGCAGAGTGAAAGAAGTCAGTCATGATGATGAAACCACAGAGAATGAGTAAGTCTGTCCCTCTGTTCCTCAGCTCTATGAAGCATTTTCGCACCTTTCAGCACATTGTTTTTTGTTAGCATCCCACAAATTAATAGTCTTTGGTTCACGCTCGCCATTTTTAGCAGCATAATCTTTTTAGCCACAACAGGCAGCTGTTTTCATGAAAGATCTCTTTAAATACACGGCACAGTATTTTCCCAGCAGACAAAATTAGCCACTAGCTCATGAACCTGCTGTGCAATAAGCAGCTAAAGAAGCAGATATGTCAATCAAAAGTTGGTGGAGACCAAAACAAAGCAAAAGGAAAATTAATAATTAATGTTAGGTAACATTTCTACATGTATGCTGGATGTGTAAATATAGGCAACTGTTTGCTAACATTGTCAACATAACAACAAAACTATGTTTGCAGCGTGTCCTACCAGCAAGCTAACCTTTGACTATCATGTAGCATTGGAAGCTCCCTGTCCACACTGAACCTGCTGAATATACACGTCTGTTCTTTCAGCTGTTCACTGGATATCAGGGGACAGAACCAAACAAGTAAAACATTTTCTGAACAGAAAACATTAGTTTTATTTCTTTACTAGAAATGACATACAATACAGCTAACAACATCATTTCTGTGACACAATCGTCAGATGAAAACATCGAAAACGTAGTGAAGCACTGACACGATGTGGATATGACTTCAAGTGACTATGATCTTCAAGTGGATTTTCACAGAGACCCCAGTGTGCAGTGTTGGGTTACAGTAACGTAACAACTTTTTCGGGTAAAACGTAGTGTAACGCATTACTACTGAAAATATGGTAACGAAATGTAGTTCCTTTTTCAGTTGGGCACAACGTTACTTTTCCCAGGGACAGATTTGACAGCGACACTGCCTCAGCTGCGCGCTTGTGCAATACTCACGGGCTCTCATCCCCCACTGAGTGTTGTGCTGGGTGGTAGAGTTAGAACCCACAAGCGGACAATGAAGCTTGGAGAAGTTGAAGGAGTGATTTATTGATTAC
>OMLP01020461.1:12360-25408 GCA_900302685.1 Spondyliosoma cantharus
GACAAACACACACACACACACACACACACACACACACACACACACACACACACACACACACACACACACACACACACATTCACCGTTCACCCTATGTGCTCTCCTCTCTGTTCTCCAGAGCCCCACGCTGGCTTTAAGATTGCTTTCAATATGTTTGATGCAGACGGCAACCAGATGGTGGACAAGAGGGAGTTCTTGGTGGTGAGTCTCTGATACTGACAGAAAAACCTTCTGTATTCACATGTTATCGTTAATGCACAAAATGCAAAAGTTAGATATTGACAATGAATGTGAAATGAGTTATGATGGAAAATAAAACAGGGTAGAAGAGATCAAATCTTTCCATCGCTTTAAGCTGATGCCTTTTTAAAAAAATGTTTTACATTTGAAGCATTTAAAAGCTGAATTATTATTTTTTTTAACCCTTTTCAAAGATAGCTGGATAAGCAATAATTCTTAATATTAAAAACCTGTAAGGGCTACATGTGTCTTACTAGCTCTGTGGGATGGGACCAATACATTTTCAGTTGAAAACACTGCTGCAGGCGGGTAGTGGTCAGACTCTCTGTGGAGGATGGTTGGAGTGGGATCTCACATCAGAGGGAGTGGGTGGTAATGGTTGAAGATCCTGTGGGAGTGGGCATGTGCAAGACGGACAAATGAATTCCCACACCGAGGCTGTGTCAATAGACATTGCTTTTTCTTCTGTCTTGAATTAATTTAACTAAAAAATGACTTCAAATGAAGTTGATGTTTAAAGGGTGAATTTGTCATGTATCCCCAGCTTGGCTACATTCAAGAAATTAGCTACAATGTGTGAAGAAACAACATTGTTGATGTTATGTCAAAGATGTAATGTAAACCACCTCTGTAATGTATCCCCTGATGCAAACTGGCATTTTTGGTCTCAAGGACTATTTTGAGTCCCAATCTGGTGCCATATTCACTGGGAGGCAGCTAAGCCTGATTCAGCTGAGCTCTGTGGACCGTGTTGACTCCCCCCCTTCATCCAGCATTGTGGCGTGGACTCACTCCCAGTTCAGCTAAAAGGGCCAGTTAGCTCTGTGGCTAACTGGCATTTAATGCTTTAATTCTGATACTGGTTACCCTGCAGCTGCAATTTTCTGCCAGATGCGATTCAGCATTTAGTTACACTTTAATATATGTGACCAGAAGTCCCTTTGAAAGCCAAACCAGAAAACCAACACTCTCTCAGTGGTGTTGTCAAAAGGCCAAAATCACATCATAGGCCAGCATGAAAGAGTGAACTTGTGAGAGTGACTTTGTGAACTCAGTGAATGTTGTGTTTGCACGTATGAACATTTAAGCTTCAAACAGAGCTTTGAATTGTCAATGAGATCCTCATTCTGTCTCTTATTACAGCTTCAGGAGATATTCCGGAAGAAAAATGAGAAGAAAGGGAGGAAAGGAGATGCTGAGAAATCAGCACAGTTGGTAAGAAAGTTGGTAACGAAGGACAAGGGAGTGTTTGTGTGTGAGGACAGCTACAGTTGTATGGATGTAAATTATGTTGCTAATTACCTTAGCAGAGCCAACAGTGAAATGGACATGGAAACTGCAGTAATGCTGCTGTCATCGTTGAGATAAACCTGAAATACAAATATAGTAAATATCTAGCTTTTATATAACAGTACAAACTAAACATTACTCTAAAAAGGGCATTTTAATACATCCATGCATGTAATGTGGCACAGCACCTCTGCTGTTTCAGAAGGTGCGAATTGAATGCTGTCAAACTGTGCGCGTGGATGTATTGAAAACAGCACATCATCATCCAAATTAATTGTCATCTGTATTCAAGGAGAAACTAAAGTTATCTAAACCTTTCATGTAACCATGTATGAGTGCATGCTGCCTTATAGAAACAGTTTTTAACAGTGTGGTATCTTCTCTCTGTTTACTGAGACAGTTATCCCGACTGTGTACTTGTTAAACTTGATACACTCTTAAAAGATTTGTCCTTTTCAACATTTCTGGGGTTGAAGTTTAGGAACAACACATATCATCTTGCGTAACTACTCTGTATGGTTCATTTATGCATTTCATAGTTTAGAATTGCTGAGTTTATGTCTCATCGTAATGTGATCATGTATAAAGATAATGTATAAAGCCTGCGGGCAAAATTAGCCAAATTATTAATTAGGTGAATATCAGCTGTTTACATATTTCGGTGCTAGCATACAGTATATGCTAGCTTAAATGGAACAAGACATATCAGTACAGAAATGCCACAGATTTATGGAGGCAATTCATGAATGCCATTACTAAGTTCTGTCAACCAGAGAGACTTTATTTTTAAACACTGTTGGGTACAGATTAGGGTAATTGGCATGTGTATCAATGGGAAACTACTCGCAATTTAACCCCCTACTCAGTTAGTATCAGTAGTGTCAGTTGTTGTTTATTTTTCTTTAAAAATTTTGAACATCAATATGTCACTGTAATTTTAAACTAAATTGCACATTAAAAGACCTCATGCAGCCTACCTGCAATGCCTCCAAAGCCCACTAGGGGGCTAAGGCAGTTGGCTCAGATGTCTACCATCTTTTGTCCGCAGGTGACAGTTCATAAAGCGGTTCTTCCACATCACTCATTATGAGCTGTTAGCAGAGGACACACTGCACTCTACCCAAATAAATATTTTTGGATAAAAAATAAAATGCTGACAACCCAGTATAGAACATGACAGTACTAATTTTAGTTAAAACTGTACAATTACATCTTATGGTATAGTGTTTATACATTTGTTACTCTAAATAATTACTGTCTTGGTACTTGGTACTTGGTAGAAATGCTTTCACCTCACTGGAAAAAAAGCCTCAATACCATTAACAGTTATTCTGAAATAACAAGTAAAATGTTACACAATCCCTAAAACGCAGCCAGTTTCACTAAACATCTGTTGGAAGTGCAGTACACAGTGTAATAATCGGAAACATGTGTTTTTCTAAAATTTAATCATAGATGTGTTGAAAATGAGACATCCCTCTGCAGAGTGTACCCGCAGCCTCTCCTTGCATGTACTAACATGTCTTCTCTCTTCCTCCTCTCTGACTGCATGCTCTGGCCTCCTCTCTCTCTTCCCCATGTCTCTCTCTGTGTGTTAGAGTATGCAGCTCTATGGATATCAGGTTGCCCCCATGAACAGCGTATGTATCCAAAACCATAACCCAGTAGTTTCCTTTCTGCTCTTGTTTAGCTGCTTAGAGAAATGGGTGTAAAGATGAACAGAGGAACAGATAGCTAGGTGTTTCTGTCAGCTTGATTATTAAATGCCATGTGGTTTCAGTTGACATTTTTTTAGATAATAGTAAAGTCACAGGGACTCAAACATGGTGGAGATAGGTTAAGCAGTCTCTATAGACATATTTTATTTTATTTTAGAATATCTAGAACTTTTCTGAACTCCGCGTTGAATGGATTAAAAATCAATGTCATTTTTTATCCTAATGTTTTGTGGTGACATTTCTCAGTTGACAACATTTTGTAGTCAGTGTGTGTTTTTCAATATTGGGAAATATAATTTAACAGATGTTCCAATTTTTCAAGTATAATTATTCGCTTTGCCAAGAGTTACGTCAGAAGATTAATACCACTCTGTCCATTAATGAAAAGGCCACAACCAGCAGCCTGGTAGCTTAGCTTAGCATAAAGACAGGAAGCAGGGGTAAACAGATAGCTCTGTCCTGTTCAATGGAAAAAAGATACTTACACCACCTCTATTTTTTTTATTTTTTTAGTGGGGTGGGGTGGGGGGTCTTGGCCAGGCACAGTGACTTTCTGAAGTCTCTACTGGTTACCTGGCAACGTCACAGTGATGCGAAGACTCCAGGAAGTGACAACATTTTTTACTTTAGACAGGCTGGTTGTTTCCCATTGCCTCCAGTCTTTATCATACACAAACCATAACATGGTTCTACCTTAATATTAAGAGCACAGACATGAGTGTGATATCAATCCTCTCAGCAAGAAAGCAATTGGGAATATTTCTGAAAATGTTGAAATGTTTAATTTCCCTTGAAATTTTTAAATCTTGCCATTGCACAACAAGATACTGCCTCTCCTGTCTGATAGAAATTGAAGAGCGAGCAATGGATGAAGGGAGGTATGGGAACAGGGATTATAAGGGCTGCTTAATGGTTCACATATTTAGTTTAATTGTACTCACGTTCTGCAGATAACGAATCTCATGATCCAGTTTCCACTCTTGCTTATATCTGTTTTCCCTCACTCTGGTGACTCTAGTAGGTTTGTTGGGTGTAAATCTAAATTATGCTGGGATACTTAGAGGACTCTGTTTAATGCCCCTGTCACCCACTTTTGTGTCCTGACCTGGTCTTTGAAAAAAACCCTAACCCTGACCCAGTCCACCTGATCCTCTGTTGTCAGTAAGATATACACAGTAGACTGCTTGAAAGGATGGATAGACAGAAAGAATGAGAGGGACAGAGAAAGACAGGGTGTCCATCTGTCAGGTCGGCTGAGCGATTGATCGAGGTATGATGGCAGAGGGTGGGATGAATGGAGAGAGGGAGGGCAGAAGAGGAGTAATAGATTTAAGGGGTCAGGCGAGATGAACTCTTTCAAAAGGAGAATGATGTGATTTAGAATGACTGGAGACACTCTAAAGCTCTAAACACAATCAGACACTGTCCATTTGAGACTGTTTTAGGATGTGTGCTGCTTGTTTGGCAGCATGTGTGTGTGTGTTCCTGTTAGGGAGCAGGTGATTTTTATTGAAAGCTACAGACAGAAAGTTGCTTCGTATTTGTAATGTTAAGGAAGCATACAGGTACACGTGTCTCCTGAAAAGAGGGGAAGATTTATTCTCTTACATACAATGAATACCATTTTGTTATATACTTATTGATCAAATATAAGGCTGTAAATGAGTATCATAATAAGGAGATGTGGACACTTTCAATTCTCAATTGCCCTTTTTTCCCCTTAAGATACAATGATAACAACTGTAAAAGTGTCCACCAAGGAAACATTTCTCGTGGGGATGGAGTAAACATGTAAAGAGTAAAAATGTCAGGATCTTTCTCCCCTCCTCTCTCTATCTCTGTCTCACATAGACACACACACACTCAGACACTCCCTGTCCTGTCAGTGTTGTGATGGATAGCTGCATTGTCACTGTGAAGTTGAGAGCAGTGCGGGGTCATGTTAAAATGGCTGCTGCTGCTTCGTTCTCCCTGGAGAGAGAGAGAAACTAGGTGGGTGGTCAGGACCTCAGTATCCGTGTCTTTTATCAAAGCAGAATACACACTAAAAGAAGCAGCTCTCTTTTGTGCTGCTTGCGACATTGGTATGCTCAGCTGGTTCACTATCATGGGACGGATCATTTGGGTGAAAAAATTGTATATTTGCTTCAGATATCAATCAGACATGTTAGATTTTTATGCTGATTTGATTGTTTGACTCCATTGTCCCCCTTAGTGAAAATGTGTCTTTGGCTTTTCCGTAGCTTGTTTTTAGTAGATTCATCACAAAGGGAAAGTAACGAATGGCATTCGTGTTTTAAAGTGTTTTAATAGAAAGAGCTTATAGCAGATGTCTTTATCGTTTCTTTGTACTGTTAAACCAAAACCACAGGAAGACTTATTTCTCTAGATAATGTATGTTGCGGTGATGTACTGTAACTCCACTTGTAGCAACAATAAGAGCTTTTGCCTAAATGTGACCCCTCCCCCCCATTCCTGTTTTGTTTGACACTAATCGGTTTTGTGTGTGGTGCTTATCGGTGGATGGGGTGAATTTAAAGTGAAATTAAACATTATAAACTGTTTTGATGACAGAACTTGAATTCTAAACATTTTCATTTTGTTTCTCTGTAGTTATGTCTCTAATCACTGTAGTTAGTTCAATAATTGCAAGATACCTGATCAGAATCTTGATTTTTGATTTACTATTTATAATTGCTATATGATACTCTGTACATGACTATACAGTATATACAGTAACAACAAACAAACAAAAACAACTTACTGAATGTGTTTGTATATATTGAGAATCAATAGCGTGAATATTTGAAGTCTACTTCCTGAAGTGGTTGAGTTGGAGGTGAACTGACCCTGGGCCTGCTTGACCGCTCCTACAGGTGCTAAAAAAAGACAGTCAGGAGTTTGTGGCGAGGAGTTACTGGGACGTTCTGAGGCGAAGCGCCAGTCAAGTCCTCTTTTCTGACCTGGCGGAGGTACACAGATCCAACTGTCCTCTGTCCCTACATCCCTCCATTTTTCATCCTTCACTCTTCCCCCTCAGCTCCCTGTAGTTAGTGTTGATCCTCCAGCTTGCCCCATAGATTCATGTAGAGTAATGTAGCTGCATCAAGCTTGGCCAGAATAAGACCAGAAATGTTTACCTTCAAAATAAAAGCTTTTACACAGTATGAAGGCCTTAATCTCTGATTTCTGGAGAAATTATGCTTAGCTGCTCAACAGTCATATGGACCGAAGAAAGTTGTTTAAAATAAATGTTGTGTTTGATATTTTTCATAGCTAAAAGGAAGGAGGAAATTAAAATTTTCAATTTTAAATATTTTGCCTTGAATGCCCTTTCAGGACGTATCCTCATTTACAATGGTGTCAAGATGGAGAAATAAAAATATTTGCTGATATGGGCTCATTATAAAAAGTCCTGATCACCTTTACTGTTTTATTCTGGTTTGGCTTGATACTGATAATTAACTGATAAAACATAACTTGTCACCTTTCTTCCTTCATACCTTTCCTAAACATTACTTCTTATATAATTTAGGTTACGCGGTATCTTCCATCATTTTATCTCACTGTTTTATAGACCCAAGTCAGGTACAGAAACTAATGCTAATCCATTCCTCCAGTCCCTTTCCTCACGTGAAATCATTCATGTTTGGATGAGCGCTAAACAACTTCCTTGCACCAAACACATCATATGAAGAAATCAAATTGATTTCTACTAAAAATATAAGCTCCTCCAAATGTTTGAACTGTCCTCCCCATTTCATCATGTCACTCACTTATTCCCAATGAACAAATATGACAAGAGCTTCTTTCATATTTGTTCTTATTTATTAATGTTTCAGAGGAATTTTCTGTATTGTACTTGTGTGACCGTATTGATCCGATAAGTTAGCTGATCGATATTGTAATGTCCGTATTCTAATAACCTGATCTGTTTCTCATCTGCCTTCTGTCATTTGGTCTCCTCATTATGCTTTTCTATGTGTATCTGTGCTGTGTCGTGGCCAGTGTTGTAGCTTTGGTGTCAAATCATTCTCGGTGTTATACCACACGATGTTTAATGACACTTGTAAAATGATGACTGCAGAGCAAATATAAAAACACACCACACACTTAAACTGAATCATGTAGAAGTTAGGAGTAATTTTATATACTTAAATAGTAACCTAAAAGTCCTGTGGCTAGCAGGCAAATGATACCTTAAAACAACCCCTGAAACGCTTTTATTTACACGACTAGACATCTCAATGAATAAGTTCAAAACATACAGACAGAACTAAAAATCCATTTCAGTTCAGTTTTCATTTGATTGTTCCTCTGCAGCTCAAATTGTCTTTCTGATATGTCTGACACAAGGTGAAACTGCTGGTAATGATTAATAACAGCTAACAGTGTTAGCAGGCTAGCTGACTAATGACAGGCTGTGGGCTATGGTGGCAGCGGAAACTGAGGTGGAGGTAATGACAGTGGAGCATAATGGGGCTGACCTTGTATTTACACTGAGCAGCCTTTCATCTGCAGGGATGTCAGACGGACAGAACAGACAAATCAGACAGAGGGGGAAGGAAGGGCTGAGAGAAATAAAAACATTTGTGTATGTATGTGTATATATATATATGTGTGTATATATATGTATATATATATATATATATATATATATATATAGATATATATACACATACATACATACATACATGCATATATATATATATATATATATATATGATATCATCAAGGACATGAATGAATTTATTGAGGAAAGGAAAATTTGCCAGGAACATGCTGTTTATTCAAAGAACTTTATTAGCACAAAAGCAAACACACAAACATGTACAAAGCCTAAGAGATCTGCCCACACAACAAATGGGAAGCTCACGAGAAGCCCAAAATCTTCGGTTCATTCAGCAGACGTCTGTGGTGCGTTGCCCTGTACTTCGGAATTGCCTCTAATCTTGACTGCAGCGTGGCACAGAGCTTGGTGAAGTCCTGGCTGCGAAAGGACAGAGGTCGCACAATCCATCCAGACACCCGCCGTCTTCCTCATCAGACATCAGTTCTATGGCGCTCTCTTGGCTCTCCTGTGTAAAGTTCTGTCTCGTAATATGTCTTACAGTCAGCTGGAAAACAATTAAATGAGAGTGGTATGAATAAAACAACATGTCACAGTAAAATTAAACAAGGAAGGAGAAAACAGTAGAAGTTACTTACACGCAATGGCGTCATTATTAGCATCATGTAAATCTGGACTTGCAGACATAGCTCCGAGCAAGTAGGAGGTCACGGCCTCGTTATGAGGCGAGGTTAGTCTGTGAAAACAAAATGCTTGTAGCGATAAACCTCCGTGTCCCTCTGCAGCAGCGAAGCGACCTCCATCAGCTACACTCTCCGTGACGACCCGGCAAAGCTCCTCCCGTCAGCGCAGGCCTCCTCTCGACAATGACCGCGCCGCTAGCCTAGCTCCTGCTAGCTAGCTAGCTTAGCCGAACTTGCTTCGTGTCCAATAAAACACAAACACTTCGACTGCGATGGAGAGTCCAACTCACACTCTCACAGCACGTCGTCCGACAACAGTTCACAGTCTCTTAGGGTTAGGGTTAACCCTAACCCTGATAAAACACGACACTGACGACACACACAGTCCACTGTTAGCTGCTCCACGCCATTAACTCTCGGCAGTGGCGAACCATGCCTATCAGAACTGGGCCTTCTGTACTGCCCCAAACAAAGAAAAATCACAAACGAAAAATAAATGGCCTCATTTTACTGCTTTATCTTCAAGATTGCATTGTTCTAGTTATGCACACACACACACACACACACACACACACTATCGGATGTCAGGTAGACAGTCACTTTAAGAACAATTAATTAGTGTGTGTAAACAAAATGCAACCAGTTCAACGAGATGCAAGACTAGCAAAATCAGCAATAAATTAAAGCTGCAAGCAGCGATGAACGGGCCCTCACAGTCCACGCGCGTTGGGCAAGACCCTCTATATGTTTGAGTAATTTGGTTGTTGATGGTTTTATGGTGAAGCATGAAAATGGAGCGCGCCACCAGGTGTGACGTGGGTGAAAGGTTTTGATAAGTCGTGTCCACAGATGCTACTTGCAAATTGGTCAAATGGCCTTGGAGGAGTTGGAAACAGTAAGTTTATCATTTTTTCACAGAGCTTTAGTGGCTCATGGGGAAGTAGTCACATGGGTTTCATGTCATTCAGACAGACCAATGTGGAGATATGCAACATTTCGTGTTTTGAGCAAAGTGTACAGGAAGTTGTTATTTAATAACTTGAGTATTGTTTGGAATATGTCAGGAGGGTCCACAAATGCTGTGTGCAAAGTTTCATGCAAATCGGTGAAATGGCTTGGGAGGAGTTCGAAAAAGTAGGTTTGTGACATTTCACTAATTTGCGGGAAAAAACGGAGGCGGAAATGGGCGTGGCCTATATGACAAGATTCAGCACAATTCAGTGAACGCGTGGATATAACTTTTTTTGAATGTGCGACAAAGTATATGGGAGTTATAAGCCAAAATGCACTTTCCTTGATTGTAGCACCCCCTAGTGGTGGAAATTGTGAACGACAAAAGATTCTGAAATTTTTCGACAGGTGTGACGTATATTCCAAGTTTGGTGAGTTTTGGGGTATGTTCAGGCAGCGAAAAATGTGATCATTTGGGACAAAAAAAATCGTCATTTGAAAAACAATAGGGACCTCACAGGTCGTCGACAGCTCATCAGTTCCACTCACCAGTGACCTGTAGCCTGTAACTCAAGTGTAACGTTCCCAGCTGCTAACATTCACATCGGCTGCTTTTGCAGGTTGATTGAGCTTGAGGTGTTCGGGCGTTGGGGCCTTTTTTAACAATGTCCGTCTTTTCATTAAACGGTCGGGGCACTGCCAATAAATCCGCGATAATATCATCTCCACCCGCTGTATCGATATCATCTCCACCTGTTGCCATTTTCAACGTCAGCTATCAATCACAACTCGCTAGTTAAGCTAGGTCTCGCGTGACTGAGCAAGCGGGCCTTCTAGAATCCCCTGGAGCCGGAGAACATCTTAAAGAATACGCCCATTGGCTACAAATCCAAATATGATTGGTTGATCAAATTGTCAATCCAAACGTACACTCTCATTACGTTTAATGGTCAGGGCATTCTGTAAAGGAAACAGAATCCCCTGGATGGAGGATATTCTGCCCAGAGACAACGTAGAAAAATTTCTGATTGGTTGAATTTTTTTCCGACAGAAAACCACTCAAATGCGCAGTGTATGGACAGAAAACTACAGAAACAAGCCGGCGTAATTCTATTTTATTCATATAATTAATAATATACGTCTCTTTTTCATCTGAGGATTTCAGGGCCTTCTCTGAATACCTTGAAAGCCTTGGTTCGCGACTGCTAAAAACTACGGCACCCTTCTCTGCTTCCTGTTTTGTTCTGGCGGTCAGAATTGTTTTTTTCTATCAACCCAAAGCCAATTTTTCACAAACCATAACCAAGTCCTTACACAAATTCAACAAGTTTAGCTCTGTGATTGCAAATGATGTCACTTATACCCTTAGGAGCATCAGTTTAGAGAACACATGTTGCCTGGAGGGTAATCCCATTTGTCGTCGTTCATTCGGGCGACTGCAATTTTCCAGCTTTCTAACGCTGACACATTTATGGGCCGGCAGATAAATGCGTCCTAATCTTAGTTAATGGTGGGGTTAGGATTAGGCTTAAAACGATGCCTATAAAGTTTGTTTTTGATGAAATGGTGCAGCCATACGTTACAGATCAACACTGCTCCATAACAGGAAGCAGCGCAGCTAATGTAATGTATCAAGGCGTTCATCTCAGGCTGCTCAATTGTGGTTGAAACCATCAAATAGACAAATGGATACAGCAGATTCAGATGTGTACATTTGTGTCTGTGTGCCTGTCTGCATTGACATATAGGTGTGAGAGTGTGTGTTTAAAGTGTGCATATGGAAACGATATGTAAATGTTTCTGAATCCGTCCAGAAGATATTCAGTGTTGGTGTCGTTGCGACTCTTCAACAGAATATATATGCGATACCGCCAAACCGAATGGGAATGAGATGGTTTATTTGACCTTTACGTCCCTTAGAGGAATTAAATCTTTAAAAGTTCATCGCTATCTTATAATGAAAGAGACGAGGGACTGTAACTACGGGCAATTTATATAATAATAACATCTCCACCACATACACTCGAATTCAACCTCACCAGCCGCTTTGTGTTAGAATTACAATAAAATGTGTAAATTCAAGAGAATTCAATAAAAGGTGATTTACTGTCTTCATTATAATCAGATAAAACTCCTTTATGCGCAGTTCAGTCGCTAGGACAAAATGTTGGCTATTAACAATTCTGTGGACCCGCCGAGACGTTCACATTTGTACCTGTCACAGGCTTCGGACCACATTGAGCTTTCTACAATACGTGTCGTATCGTTTTTCATGACCTGGCCTCCGCGTGCGTGGAGGGAACGGCGACGGCATTACAGGCTCGCCGAGACAGTGAGCGCAGTCAGTCCAAGACGGCAATTTCAACCAGAGAACCGGACTGATCGTCTTTATGTTTCCATGGATTTTTGGTTGGCTGTCAACAACCGGTGCCTACATAACCCACGATGCAACTCGACCAGATTTGAGATTCTGGCGTTTTCGTGGCGCAACCAGCGACTGCTTGTCCAGTGACAGGAAATGTCCTCCGCGAAAGTGTGGCTTGGAACCTGAAGACACCAACAGCAACACTTTGGCTCCGTATCCAATCATCATATTTTCAGCTCAGTTGCCAGAATAAAATGTTGGCAGTTCACGTTTTCTGCAAACCACTTCAAGCCACCATCCAATCCATGGAGTTTCATTTTTATCACATCAGCACAACACAAACCATATTGTGTTCATCGCATGGCGCAACAGATGGGTGAGGCCGCCGCCAAATGAAGAGAACAACATTCAAGTGTTTCGACAATTACAAGGAGACGTCAGGACAATTTCCAGCTGGGTTTGCTGACGACCGAAGTAGATATTTTTGTAGCCAAAACGTGATGTTTTTTTTCCTAACCAATTGGGTTTTGTGCCTCAGCTTAGCCAGAGCATAATCAAACCTTTGCCACAACATTAAGAAAAAGAAAAAAGAACCCAAAGAAAGGTCGAGTTTAAAGTCTCAACATGTCATTTTTACTGTTACTTTCCTTTTTTTTTAAAAAAAAGGACTACACCTTTGCACATCTTAAACAGTGGGTGACTGAACCAAACAGCATGTGGAAAAAAAAAGATTAGACAATATGTAGCAGGAAAATCAAACCAAAAGTCAAATCAAAAGTTTTTTTTCTACTACTTCTCAGCTACTTGAGCGGACCAGAGCAAAACTTCAAAAGACCTGAGTGATCAATAGGCCTCGTTCATGTTTCTTTCATGAGAAGAAGCGAGTAGACTGTTTAGTATTAATGTATGGGTGCATATTAGATTTGTCTGCACGGTCAGTTCTGTTTTTTACTGTCCGGTCTGCTTTCTACCCTGGGGACGACTGAGACCACACCGGTGACCCGTGGCTTCTGTCGGGCTGCGGTCTGTCGAGACGTCCAACAGACGAGAAAATGACATGATATCGAGTTGTGTGGGTTTTTTCTTTGTGATGTGGCTGAAAAGCTTTCATTAAAACCGTCATGACAAAGCAACACTCTGTCTCATTACAGAAAAAAATCATTTGTAAAGTTGAGAAGTGATCCGGGGGGCTGTCGGGAGCTGAAGAATCCGCCCACCCGTCCACACCCCG
>OMLP01020462.1:5944-19767 GCA_900302685.1 Spondyliosoma cantharus
GGCGGGTTAAGGGATGGAGGGAGTCATCATATGCCCTCCATTGATGACCTGATACCTATAGGCATTGAATTGCTCTGTATTACTCAATTGCTCCCAAGGGATTGTTGTTGTGTGTTTCCATGGCACATTGTCATTTGCTGATTGTGGTGCTTGTGTGTGTGTGTGTGTGTGTGTGTGTGTGTGTGTGTGTGTGTGTGTCATGCGGGTGTGTTTCCTACATTAGGTGCCTGCGTGCTGAAATACAAGTTTGCATGTGTATGTTTGTTTGCCAGTGTGTATGCGCATGGTTGGTCAGGCCACCCTGTGAGGCGAAGGTCAAAGTAGGCAGGGTGTGCAGGTCCAGGATAAGCTGCTGGATTTGACTAATCTGAAAAACGAGGGCGAGGAGAGGTGGGTCAGTAGGCCTGGGCGTCTGACACATGCCCGTAAACACCCTTACACAACTCTGTCAATACCATTTCTATACACACACACACACGCACACCAGCAGGTAGGTTGTGTCAATACACTCAGCTGGAGTGTGATGTGTTTGGCTCAGGCTGAGCTGCATTGCGGTGGCTGTCTCATGTTTCATGTGCAGATTAAACGTAAGGTGTGTCTTTAGGTAGACGCTTTTTAGTTGCTGAATAATAGTATGTGACCGGAGAGTAGTCTTATACAAGTACGAAGATAGATGGACAGAAAGAAAGAAAGAAAGAAAGAAAGAAAGAAAGAAAGAAAGAAAAACAATGCACAACTGTCAAACTGTACTCCCTTTGTAAGATGAGTCATAGTGGCCTCAAGTCTGCGGAAAAGGACACTGGGTCATCATAACAAGTCATCCCAGACTATCCAGAGTTTGCACACATACTACAGTCAGGCATATCCACATTGTGCTGAGCCTCCCTCAAGTGTTTCCCTGACAGAGCCCTGACCCTGCTGCACCTCCCCAGTCACATAGTGGACTCATTATCATGACCTCGTCGCTGTACTCTCTACAGCTAGGTCACATAGCTCAGCTTTCAACTGGGTTCCCACATGGCCGCTCTCTACCCATTGATACGGAGCATCTGAACTGGATATGAGGCTACTTAATCACTGCTAACACTTCATTTTGCAGGTCCATTTACCTCAAATTACATCAAAATGATTTAATAGAAATATCCTGTTTTCCAATAAGCAGTTAACAATTCTTAATATAGTTTCAGTAAACTTCAGTTAACTAAACTGATGATAATGCCATTTTCATTTCCACCTTGTGTCAATCAACTTCCTCTCAGCAGGCCACTAAACTACAGTGAGTTGTTGCAAAATCATTTCCAGCTAGTTTCTGCCCAACTTCTGCAGCTCAGTTTTCCTCTTATTAATTTCTTTGCTGTTGTATAGTTGTTACAAAATATAAAAAGAGTGATATTGTGATATTTAAACTTGAGTGGTGTGAAGGCTGTATTATCAGGAGTCAATGGGCAAATAAGGAATACGACTTGAAGTGGAAAATGAGTTACTTGGTTCTTGTTGGTATTTAGCCATTTATGGGTCTTTTTCTGTTTACATTTAGGAAAATAGTTTCAAAGTTGGACCAATCTGCTGGAGTGATAGGAATAGGTGAAAACATAAATGGTTAAAAAATGTACGTGACCTGCAGAAGTTAGACAGACACTGAATGGAAGTTTGCAGGAAATGTACTGCAGAAACCAACAGCTATTTTAATTGCTGAAAAATAGCAGAATATTATTATCATATCATGTTGAAGTAATTTTCAATACATGTTTAAGTAGTGATTGTTAGGGTTAGGGTTACAAAAATATCAATTAAGTTACTTAGTAATCACCAGCTACTTTCCAGAAAATTAGTGGTAAAATGTTTCCTTTATTTCCAAAATACGAAGTATTTGCCCCTTTTACTCACGTCTATTCTTTAATACTCAGCGGTTGTGTGTTGGAGTGTTAAAGGCCTTCAATAAACCAGTTTCGCATGAGCATGTTTAGCTCATGAACCGTTTTTGCCTTTAACATTTTGCATCCATCGACAACATTCCTTTATGTCTCTGTGTTACAATCAAGTCAATAAAATAGTTTAAAAAGTAGCTTCATTATTCATGAATTAATAATATATGTTCATGTATTATATATAAATACATCAGTGATTTTTCTCCAGCTCTTTGTAAGATCAAACTTTACCGAGTTATTGTTACATTAAAACAGGGTGAACCGTGGTGGTGAAGGGGTTAGCAATGTTTACTCTCCTGGGTTTGACTCCTCTCCTCTCTGTGGGGAGATCGCAGGTTCTCCTTGAGCTTGTGTGAGTTTCCTTCCATCGAAAACATGTTCATAATCCGGCCAGCGTCCTTGAACAGGGCACTGGCTCAGATCGCCATCGCTACACCACTCTATGGGAATCCCTCTCTGAAGATGAAGATGCAAATAGTGGAGAGAACAAGACCTTTCCACACTTCAACTATTGGAGCTCGGCCCTCAGGTAAGGTTACGATATATTTGAGCCAACAAGGTGTTTCAGGCTGCCCATGATGTCGAAGCAGTCGTTTCCTGTGGCTCCCCTCCCCCTCTGCAGCCAGACACCTCCAGAAGGGATGCGGGATGCTTTTCAAGATGCTCACCCCCCGGTTCTTCTATAGCTTTGTGTGTGTTGGTTATTTAGCAGTAGTCAGATGGCTGTGATCATACAAACCTGGGATTTAGCCAGCAGATTACTCTAAAACACACTGGAGGGCTGGTGAGGATCAGGCCCCCGTAGGGGTTCGCTTTCATCTGTTGTGCAAAAACCCCCTCATTACTGTCTATTCAGCCTCTACATGAAGATTAGTCATTGTATAAGAAACTGCTGGGTTGGGTTCCACCTTGAGAGCCTTCATTTGCTCTTAGAATATAATTAGTGTGCAGGCCAGCATGCCTCGCACCACAAAATAAAGACGAGGACAGGGTGATAGGTAGGTAAACAAGGGTTTCAAATGTTTTTATTCCTTTAATATCAATGGCAAATATAAACTGCTGCTCCACAATTCATTTCCAAAGGTTTCCCCCCCCCCCCACATTTGAAGTGATTTCTTTAGAAGACAGTGTCCAAATTCTCCAATTCAGAAAAAAGTAAGTGCACAAAACGCCCTCCTTTAAGTCATTGTTCAATAAAACAGACATTGGACCTTTCTGAGGAGAAAGGCAGCAGGCGATAACGATGCTTCACAGATTGATGACGCGGTGTGCCTGCGCGTTTGATGTGTAATGCATGAAAGCACCACGCCTGAGACGCCACAATGAAAAGGAATGGCCTTTTCTGATGCTTCATATACACTCATACATTTCATATATTTCTGTTAGCTCGTACTTAACACGTAGTTTCAGTTTTTTAAGGCATTTTTAGCCACTTCTGTGTAATGGAGGGATGGAAAAAAAAAACAAATGTGCAAAAAACAAATATACACATGAACATTGAGTTTCCCCTGATGCTGAAACCTGTAGCTTAAACAACTGGTCTGACTGTAGTTTTGTTCATTGAGAGATTCCACACCTGCTTCTTAAGGCAGATGCTGAGAGCACCAGGGTCTTTGTAGAGGGGAGGAAGGGGCGAGGAGGGCAACGGTTGCATGCGATCATCACCGACGCACACGCACCACTCCGCCAAACACCCCTGCCTCGCCTGCACCACGGATGCCAATGCAGCATGTGGAAGAGGGAGACACGCTCACGGGGTAACACACATACATTCACACACATGTCGATTGGCGGAAGATGAACAACAGGCCATGGATGAAGAAGGAGGAAACTCCCGTAGACAGACATTAATGCTTAGGTAAATACATGAAGTCTTTGTCAAGTGGACTTTCTTTTTTTTTTTGCATTTTACTAGTAAACAAATGAAAACCAGAACAGAAACATAGCCTTACAAATTTGTTTTTAAACCACCCACCCACCCTCTACCACCCTGAAATTTTCTCTCTGAAGACAGTGACGAAATAAACACACACACGCTCGCTCGCTCTCTCTCTCACGCATGCACACACACACGCACACACACACACACACTGTACATGCCCACACCAACAGATGGCATTTCAGTGAACACACCTGCCCACTCATACCAACTTTTCAATACATTTCCCCTCTTAGTCCCCCCCCCCTCCTTTATTTAGCGCGGCTACACAGTTCCTCTCTGTTTGAAAAGGTTTCAATTTGACAAAAAATAAGCAGCATTCCACACTCAAAAGACTAAACAATCCTAATATCTATTTTTCTGATTCATCTTCATGCTTTAACGGAGATTCGCGAGCGGTGGATGCAGGAGCAGGGAGGTTCCTTTGGCACTGCTGCAGGGTTGAGGATGGATCTACATTCAAACAAAAGCTGCAATCCTCTCCCTGCCCGTGATGATTTGGAACAAAACGCAAAGAAAAGGGCTAGAATCTCAACAGGCAGAGCAGCCATTTTGTTTGAGGTTCCCAGGCACGAAGACGGTGCCAACAGGCAAACACAGCCTTGCCAGAGGAATCATGGCACACCCTCCACCTGGCCACCAGCTCATCTCCTCTTTTATACTTTTTAGTTAACATTTTTAGAAATTATTCAGATTTTTTTTGTCCTTTTATTCCCCCGTCAGAAAGGGCAAGCTGGCTTGGAAAACAGCTAAAAATAATGATCAACCACAAAGAAAACATTTCATTTTCTAGGAGCACCGTGCCTAATTGTGAACAGACACAACAGCCTTGAGGCACAAGACATTTCTAAATACTCTAAATATTCCATGGGTCCACTAGGTTGTGCAAACAAACTACACATAGGAAACTCTCAATAAACCTCACAAGAAGAACATAGGCTATGACTAATTAAATATATTTATATATATTCTTCTATATATTTAGTATATCTAATAAATACATTTGTTGATAGACATAGATCTTTCTGTAAACTATTTACATTAAAAGGTGTACATTTCTGCAGGAACAATAAATAGCTATGAAGGCAAGGCAAAGGAGAGAAAATCTAGGGACATTTTAGTGCTTTTCACATGAGAACACACAGAAAGATTCTTCCCTCAGTGTGCTCCCGCTGAAAAGTTAAAGCCAGTCGTTCTGTTTCAGGGTGACTCTGCTAGTCTCGAACTAAAACTCTCCCCTTCATAAATAATTGGCAGGAACATCCACTTGCAAAAAATAATGCTCTCAGTCGCACCTGCCTTTCTGTCCTCTCTACATAATGGAATGTGCTGCAGACTGCTCTCAGTAGATCGGCTCTTCCCTTCCTATGAATACCTGCTGAATGGGGCGAGGGCAGTGAAGACGTAAGTGTACAAAAATGTACCAGCACCTGCCTAAATATACCAGCATTCAGCCTGGTGGCTGGTGTTCAAAGTTTTCAAAACCAGCTAGCTAACCCCTTGCCAGGCTCAGACGTGACATACACACATTATTATTAAAAAGGATGCTGTAAAAACGCCACCGTCGTCAGAGAGAGGCAGAAAACATCAACCCCCCCCCCAAAAAAAAAAAAACCCTCCCATATCCCCCAGCCCCTTCACAATCTCATGCTGCACAAATTTTTTTCTGTGTTTGTGTGTCACTTTCCCTCTGAATGACAGGTGTGGACAGAACATTACAGGGTAGTTACGGGCCTGCCCACTCAAGACTGGGTACTAAGGGACGTATTGCTGTCAGCCCCAAACTAAAGTCTGCTTTAGAGTCCGCAAACTCTGCAACAGGCAGACGACTGACGTGGTTTTCAAACACTCATTCCATCTGATGACATTACTGGAACAGCTGTAGTGGGGGCCTTTTTCTTTTCTTTTTTTTTAAAGAGACAGCATTTTTGTTTATAAAAGCAAGTATAAGTGCAAAACACCATGCACGGATGGTTGACTGGTGAGCAGGGCAGAAAAAAAGCCCCACATCATGTAAGTGTCACACCTTTGGGAGGACTCTGTCTCAGTGGACAACTTGGAGCAATGGAGGTGTGTGTATGTGTGTGTGTGTGTGTGTGTGTGTGTACGTGTGTTTAAGTGTGCGTGAAGTAAGGGTGAAATCTCATAAGTGCTTCCCATGGCTCTTGAGGCATAGAAAAAGAGGCAGTGGGATATTGTGTGGTAACATTCTCTGGCTGAAAGTTGTGTTTCTGACAGTCGGATGGACTGATGGATGAACAGACGGATGGACGGAGGGTTGGAGTGTCTTTAGATTCCTCGTTTGATTGGTGCAGAGCAGAGCAGACGACACCCTTGAGACTGACCACAGATGATGTGCTGGATGTGGGCGGCTGTCTTGGAGGTGTCGCAGTCTGAATGGAAGTCACCATGGGGACAGGAAGTCCACAGAAGCCTGGCTGTAAGCCTGGCAGACTTGGTCGGTCCTGGTGGGAAGGAGGGAGACAAGGGATAGGGAATGGGTGAGGTCTGAGCGGGAATAGGTAGTGGTGATACAATTTTGGGGCAGGATTGGCTAAAGGGGCAGAGGGGGGGATTTGGGTCGGTGAGCAGCGCTGTCTATAGGCTGCAGCCCAGCTGCTTGGCCATCTCCTGAGTGTCCTGCAGGCGCAGCAGGCTGGCGCTGGAGTAGCCCTCGTCGCTACAGCTGCTGCGTAAGCTGCCTCGCTCGTCCCCTGAGTCGCTCACGCTGCTGGTGCTCCACTCCAGGTCACCCAGCAGGTAGTCCGTCCCCTCCACATCCACGTCCAGGTCCTCTGTGGGAACACAAAGACAAGATTGTTACAGGGCTGTATGATAATTCAGTATTGTAATGTGCATAATTACCATTATAGCTAGAACAATAAATCCATTAGTTAGCAGCTATCAACTTAATCAGCAACTATTTTTAATCATCGATTAATCGGTTTGAGCAATTTTTTTAAGGAGAATAAACAAGTCCAAGGTCTCCGATTCCAGATTTTTTAATGTGAATAGTTTCTTTACTCTTTTGGAACAGTGAACTGAATGTCTTTGAGTTGTGGACAAAATAACACATCCCCTTTGGGAAACACTGATAAATGTTTTTCACCACTTTCTGACATTTCATAGACCAAACAACTAATAGATTAATCAAGAAAATAAAGGAAAAGTTAATTGACGAGACATAATCGCTCAGTTGCAGTACCTAATTTCAATTCTCTGTCAATGACAGCTTTCTAATTTCATTCATTGGTCTGACAAAGTTTTAATTTAGTAAATAGTTTAGTTTACATTTAAAGAAAAGGTTTAAAAGGCTTAGTACGATGACTACTCAGCAGTCTGAGATAGCTAGATCCAGTGCTCAATGTTGAATCTTTCTTGTAAAAATCATCCTATTAGATGGCTCACCTTGGTCAGAGTCGGACTTGTCGGACGACAGGGTGGAGCCGGTACTGTCCATACGGGTCCTCTCCACCCCCAGCTGCTCCAGACGCCTCCTCAGGTGTCTCTGCTCCCGCTGTAGCTGCTCCACGGTGTGCTGAGCTCTCCTATCACTCTCCTCTAACCTCTGCAGGGAGGGGAAGAAGAAAAACACTGAAAAATGGTGCTCTGTGTGTGTGTGTGTGTGTGTGTGTGTGTGTGTGTGTGTGTGTGTGTGTGTGAGCGAGAGAGTTACCTCTGTGACATTTTAGTCACTCTAGCACAAAATAATAACACACTTACTCTACAAGGCTCTCAACAAATAGTCCTCTTCACACTACATGCACACCAATCACACAGATGTTGATCCACGCACCTTGATATGATCTCTGGCCTTCATCAGCAGGCTGAGGGTGGTGTGCCTGTTAGCATCTGGTCCTAAGGGAACAAGGGATTTCAAGCGCTCTAAACACAGCCGTAGATGTGCCCGTCTGAAGACAGAGGAGAAGAAAACAGACAGAGAAACTGTCAAACGTCATCAGCTTTTTATCACGGCAGATACACAAAACAGGCATGCGATTTGTTGTGCAGCACAGTTGAGGTGTGGCCTTGGAAAAGAAAATATCCATATATAAATACCTCAAGGACCACTTGCTAACTTTTTTCTAGGCTTTCAACTGCATTTCACGGTCTTCATCTAAGCGGTAGAGTGTTGGCTCAGACGTGCCAATAAGTATGCAGCTTTGGACGCCTGACAACTGACCTGTCTCATACGGACAGAGAAAAACTATTTGTCAATAGTCAATTGTCTTTGTGCAAAAAGGATAAATGTATTTAAGTGTCGCCTTCTTTTCTTTAGACATGCCCAAATAGGCGGGGTTGGAGAGAAAAAAAAAGTACTGTAAGAAACTATAATATACTAGTCCCAAAACGATACCAAACCAAATACCTTTTTTGATTCCTTACTTTAATGAAAATAAAAATGTGTTTTTAATCATGCTAATGGCTTTTTTGGAAGGATGGCAATGTCAGTCTGTTGGTCTGTTGGTCCACCATTCAGGTCCATAGAGAAATATCTCAACAAACATGGGATGAAGTGCCATAAAACGTTCAACTTCACGGTCCCTAGATGTTGAATCCCCAAGTCCCCTCAAAAATCCCCTGACTTTCCAAATCATTAATTTCTAATTTTAGTTATACATTTTTTTAGGGATTATTGACTTTAAAGGGGCAAAATGAAATAATTTCACTTGCTGAATAGACATGCTAACCAGCTAGCACTGTCCTTTCCTGCCGAGCACCACTTTGTACCTCAAGATGCAACAGTCAGATGACACAGCTAGCTCAGGCCGCTGGAGGTGAGCACTGACTGACGGGACTACTTTTTGCAAGGCTAACTGAGAAACTGAGCTGACAAGCTAACAACGCCAAGCTAACAACAGCTGCAGTTGGCAGGTACCCTGATGATATGCTGAACCCCATTTCTTTTAAAGCGAAACTCTCGCCAAAATGCAACCTAGGCTTTTTTTGTGAATGTAGATGAGTCAAAGCTTCATGTAAAAGCATACTTACGACGAAAGAGGCAGGTAAAGAGATTTACCGTATTTTCATTTTCAGGTCAAGCTCATTTTCAATGGGAGTGCTAAGGGCAAATTCTATGTTAGCATCAAAATAACTCTCCTACATGTTACGTTGCATTCGGAGATCGATACTTCTCGGCTGCCATGACCTCTGCGAGCGGAACAAGCTAGTGCTAATGTGAGTTGTTCAAAAACTTTCTTTTTAGTAAACTCATTGTACACAAACGATGTTCTCAATGCTCGTGTTCATGTGTAGAGACCCTGGAGCAAAGTTTCATGTTGTGTCGAGCCTTCTTAGTGTTTTAAAAATAGCAATTTTGATGCTATCGTAAAAGTGCCCTTTGCACTCCCATTGAAAATGAGCTTGATCCAAAAACAAAAATACGATAAATCTTAAAAGTGCCTCTTTTGTCGTAATTATGCTTTACACGAAGGTTTGACTCGTATGCATTCACAAATAAAGTTTTGCTTTAAGCAACAACTTGACAGGTGGCTGATTCTCACATAAAGCAACTTAAAAGGTGCCCAAAATTGAGAAAATTACCACATCAATCAACAACAGTCTGATCATAGAATACGTGAAGCGTATTTTCCGAGGAAGAATTTAATGCTGTCCGACAGTATATCTGCAGCTATAGCCAATCCTCCCTTGACAAGACAAGAACAGAAATGTGGTGAAACCCAAAGATCGCATGTGCCATATGTTCAGATCTGCACTCATTATGAATGTCACCTGTCCTATTGCACCGCCACCCCTCTCAGCCGCTCTAGGCTGGCAGCCTTGGCAGTTGCCAAGGTCTGGTGGGTGGTTGTGACCACTTGACCCCACTGTTACACAACCCACACCTCCATCTCCAGCTTCGGCGGAGTGTGTACGTGTCTGTATGCTGGTGTGTGCGCCCGAGTGAGTGGGCGTGTGTACGTCAGACACTTGCTGAGAGTGAGTGTAAAAATGTTTTTTTCGGCAGCTGAGGGCCAGCTGTATGTGCTGTTCGTTATATTGTCTGCTGCAGGTTATCCTGATGCGAGCATCACTGCCAGAGGAGACTTGATTCAAAGTGACTGAGGTCAGAGGATGCAAATATATTCTCAGCCCTTGCCCTTTTAAAAGCTCACACAGACACACACGGCAAGTAAACCCCACGCACGCACAATCAAAGCAGTATTCAGCAGCTGACACAAAGTGCCTAGTTCTCAGCTGACTCAGTCCAAAGGGCACGCACACTGACATTACATAACATGCAAATACCCTCGCCTGTGTTGTTCTGACATAATAAGAGATCAGCAGGGCAAGCTAATGTTTGTCAAACAACACCGACGAGCAGCAGACGCATGGAACACCTCGGTCACATGGTGTCTCGGTGACAGAAAAGCACTGTGGGTGTGGCTGCAACGCACAGCACTTTTTCAGCAGCAGGTTATTTTGGTTCAGTGTGGCTGCAGTGCAGTGTGTCAACAGGTGAGTGTGTATGTGGAGCTACAGGCTTGTGTGCCATCAGCCTAAGGCAACAACCTACATTTCTCTTGCCCTAATTTCACATTTCCACTGTCCTCTGCTGATCCCAACTGGTCTGAGTGCACCTGTTTGGTTGCAGTACGGTTGCACCAAATCCTCCCTGCAACCCAAAATGGTTTCCTCAGACCGACTAGGCCGCAGAGGTCAACTCTGACTGACCGGCAATAAATCATCCCGCTGTCTTCACTCTCGGCCCCCAGACCACCAACATAACTTGCATGCAAAAACAAAAAAGGTGTGGCAATGGCCGGAGTTGTGTTACATGGATGTAAACAAGGACACAGGCATGCAGGCTCTTGGTTCTACGTGTAAAGACAGAAGGAGAGGGGACTTGTACAAAATAGGACTTTGAATGCGGAGAAGGGGGGGTCTGGTTAAACTCCTCTGGCTTTGCTAGCAGTGGGTCGCCGCGAGTGATTTACTATCTGCCTGTGATGGCTGTCTATCATCAAGCCACTGGTGGGAGAAACTGGCTAAAGGCTATGAATGTTCTCAAGTTTAATACGATGGGTCTTGGCCATAAGTTTGACTTACTGCCAGACATGAGGTGTCCCACACACACACACACACACACACACATGCATGCAGGCTAAATCCCAGGCACAGGCCTCATTGCCATACATTATTCAGGCTGTCCACTGAGCTACTGGTTTGGATCAACTAGCACAGGCAGGATGGAAGCCCCGAGAGTGACAGAGACTCAGACAGCACCAAAATAATATATAAATAAATACAAATTATTATTCTGGCCTGGCCAGTGTCTGCCTGAGAAACTGCTACTTTGGTTGTTACATCATGGTACTACAACTGTGATATTATCCAAAACATATTATAGTAAAAGTAATACTATTGTGTTTTATGGCAAAAATAAAGTCATGCTAGCAGAGACTGTGCTTGGGCACATCAGAGCACCCATTCACCGGTAACTAACCAGCTAATTCTTAAGAAAAAATGCAAAATGACGGGAAATACAAGAGGCACTTTCTTTTTAGGCCGACACGTCAACGTTAGCTTTTGTTTGTGAAAGTCTGTCTAGTAGTTGTTGGTCAAAGCTACCGTTAGCTTGTCTACCCTGGCTAACTTAGCTTTTAGCTCATCGTCCTTCCTCATCCTCAAAGTGCTTTTCCATGCATTTACTCACAGTAGCGTGGTACCAAACTAGCATTAGCTCTTTGAAACTCTTGTCCTCTCCCACACCAATTGGCATTAATGTCACATGTTAACTTACATTATACTCACATGCTGAAGTTAAGCAGGTATAATGTTTACCATGTTCAACTTAGTTTAGCATGACATCATGCTAACATTTGCTAATCAGTAATTAACAAAGTACAGCCAGTGCTGATCAGAATGTCATGAGGTCAGAGAATGAAGTATTGGACAGATTAAACTGTTGACCTGAGGATGGTGGTTGAGGCAAAGTCAGCGAGTCACCAAAGAGATTTCAGTTCGTCCTCTGCGGACAATGAATGTGTAAACCAAATTTCATTGAAATCCCTCAGAGTTATTTTAGCCTACACCATTGTGGCAGACGAGCCAACCATCATTCCCATCCCTGCAGCCATGCTGTTGTTATTGATATAATTCTCAAACTATCATTCAGTTTCTAATAATATATAATTTACATATCTGTCTTCAAATGCACATTGAGCACCTTGCTCTTACAAATGACCTATGCTGGGTTTCATCACTGTTATTGTTTTGTGTTTTGATACCAACTTCGCTAGCTACTAAAGCAAATAAGAAAACTAATAATGGACTGATTGAGCAGAGCAGCATAAATCAACCAGCTCAATAAAGTTGTGTTGAAACAGGCCCAGTCCAAGTTATTGAAACATGGTCAGCTGCTCTCAGGTGCAGAAGGAAGCACATTGTGTCACCTGATACAACTATGATACGTTGTTATCAGGTTCAAAAGGAGGTGAAAAAAAACAATGGTTTTATTAACACAAACCTATTCAAGCATTGAAAAAGTATTATTATTAGTGTTTTTCATTTGTAGTTGAAAATGTACTCTTACGTTTAGCTGAAGGTAACATGATTATGTGTTTTTACAAATCAAGTGACACCTTAGTTCCCAAAAAACACTGTCCATGTAACAAAAATATGGAATTTTAAATTCATAAGGTTAATTTAAAAAAAAAATTTTAAATTCAAATATGATTCAATAAAACAAAATTAAAAAAAAATTTAAATGGAAAATGGCAAATAGACTTCTATTTTTTACCGAAGTACTCATGATAACCTGGCCACAATGTAAAAAATCAAAAAGGAAACTGAAAAAGCCAAATGGATATTGAAATAATCAATTGATATTGTGTAATGGCAATGAGACAATTGGTGTAATTTGAGAATCTGAGGAATCTGAAATTAATTCCTGAATAATTACATACATCTAAAAACTAAACAGAAAGTAACAATGGGCAAATGAAAAGAAGAGGGAGGACATATGGAAAAATGCAAACTAAAGATAACCATCTTAATCATTCATTTTGCCTTTCAAATGTTCTTATTCATTTTCATTTTCAATGACTATTTTCATCCTTTCAACTTTCAGTTTTCTTTGTAATTCGGGGTAAAATGAGCCCCCAAACATGATGATGACTTCTAACTCGCATATTTTCGATCTATAACCATTAATTTACACTTTTCATGGGGACAGAGGGGTGATGTGAGCTGCTTAATAGACTGAGAACACAAACACAAAGACCTTTTGACATACCTGTTCTTTTCCATTTCATTGTGCGTAGACCTGTGGAGATAAAACACATATCAGAAACTGCACATAATAACAGAGCCACTGATTAAACAGGGTAAGGTTTCCTCTCTGTGTGCCATCATTGCAGTCCAGGGCCTTACTGCAGGGGAGTGCGAGAGAGCGAGAAAAAGGCTGTGTGGGAGTTTATGAGCAGTCAGTACGACTGAGAAAATGAGATTCTAGGAAATCAGAAGAACAGGCTGGGTATTCTGATGCCCGAGGATTGTTCTACGAAAGGCACTTGCGCTTTTTCAAAAGAATCAGATCTGTGATGGAGAGGCCGGGGGTAAACATAGTAACAGTAACTAGAAACAGAAGCCAGGGGCAGAAGTAGGTGGGACTATGCCCCCTTCATATTGCCTGGTTATTCAATGTGCACGTAGCGTTGAGAGAGGTGGGGGAAGACACAGTGAAAGATGGAGGTGTGCTAGTGGCCAGAATGACTCCTGCAATGCAGTGTTACAGCTGCACACTCACACAGACGAAACAGAAATTGGGTTAAGTGGAGTTTTTGGAAAGGAATGTGTTGGCCCTGACCTGAGTGACAAGAAGAAGATCCCCCTCAGCGTTCCTGAACTTTCATCTACCTCCACCTGACCTCCTGTTCCCCCCCACCACAACTCCCAAAATAGCCTCTGCACCTTCAGCTCTGCTAGGCCCGACACCCTCACCATGCCGTGGC